>JAYMFT010413393.1:0-18096 GCA_038088735.1 Panulirus argus | reverse complement strand
GAGAAGGGGCCAAGTGAGGATTTTCCCTCTAAGGCTCAGTCCTCTGTTCTTAATGCTACCTCACTAATGTGGGAAAAAGCGAATACGTATAAAAAAAAAGAAAATTACCAGAATTATGAGAGTTGAGTTACAATGAAAAGCTAGAGGCCTTAAACATTTCCACCATATCAAGAGAGAGGGTGACTTGATTTCAGGTATTTAAGTTTTTAAATTAGCCTGATGATATAGAGAGTAAATATTTATTCAAAAGGTGCATGGATAGAGTAACTAGAGATCTTAAATTGAAAGTATAAAGGAAAGTTGTTAGAAAGGATGTATGGAAATACTTTAATAGTTTGAGTATTTGTGTGATTTATGATTGCAATAAACTGAATGAGGAAATTGCAAATGCAGTAAGCTTACAAAAGTTTGAAAATTTGTTTGTTAGTAGAGATGGTTCAAGAGGTGGTGCCCCAAGAGCATAAAACTTCCTGCCCTTTCAGTGCAAGTAGGTAGTTACATAAGGATTGCTTTGTCAACCATCATCATCAGTCCATCCCTCCATCCATCCAGATATCAGTCAGCCTTCGTCAGAAGTCACAGTTGAACCTTCAACTTGGTCACAGTTGGAAACTTCAGATCTAATACTTATAACCAGGTTTCTCACATCAAACATAGCATCTGTTTCTCTCATTTTGTCAACCTGCTTACAATCGCGCACATTCATACCCCTCTGCCTGAGCCAATGAGGACAAACTTCACTTGTCTTTTCCTGTTCATTTGCTAAACATATGAATAGGAAAAGTGAAACTGTTGTCAATTAGTTGACTCTAAAAGTAAACTTAGTGGCAACAGTTTCACTTTGCAGCAGAGAACATTTTCAGTAAATGCTGCAACAATAACTGATTAGTTTTTTTAATTTCAAGGTGGAAATTTGGCCTTAAGCAAAAACAACATGGATAAAACTAGAAGTTTCTTCTTCATTTGGACATTAAAAAATGAACATGGTTAGGATGAAAATTGAAAATTATTAAGTAGTAAGCACTTGATAATGAATTCAGTACTGTAACCATTAAACTGCATACTTAGGATTGATATGAAAGACATTCAGGTAAGCTGACTCAGAGCTGTATTAAGAGTAACATACTTTACATGTTGTATGTAATACGCACCTTGTCAGTGGTTCAGTTGCATATTTTACCTTTTTTTTACAATTCTCAGCTTTGTTCACTTGGATGATTGACAAAAATCTTGCGATGTAGAAAACTTAGTTATTATAAAGTAGATTGATCAATATTAGTAATAAGTTACTGTGTTTAGCACATGCAGCTTACTGGCCAACTTGCACTCCACATGCTCTAGTTGGTTCCTCATGTTTGTTCATATTTCATTCACCATTTATGTTTGGTTACTCCTCTCTTTTCATCAGGGTGTGCACCTCACGGGCTTGGTTTCGTATGGAATAGACTGCCTTCTTGTGGTTCTCGTTCTTCTTATTTATTTTATTGAGATACTTCCTCTGCGTTCATTGTTTGGGTATAAAACCCTTTCAGGAGTACCCAAGCAAGCCCAGAAGCAAACATCAACACCTCATTTCCACTGTTCAGTCGGGCACCCGAGGGGAAAATCTTGTATCCATTTACTGAAGTTTTAACAGATGTGTAAGTGACAGTGTGACTCCCTTGTAGGTGCTTGACTGAAGTTGGAGAGTGCAACTCCTGCATGCTTGTATTCCAGAAAGTAGTGTATTGCCCTAACTTTGGTCTCGTAAGGCAAATATTAAGTAGATTTCCTCCATCATAACAGTTACAAATGCTGAGGTAGATATGGGAATTGGATTGGCATTTGAAGCACGATCATGACCATGGTTTAGCAGCAACATAAATTTGAAGCTCAGACAGAAGTATCTTGAAAAAAAATTTGAAGCTCAGTGCTATGATGAGTAGGGCAGGTTATTGCACTTTAATGATTTTCACTTAACACATGAGCTAGGCTTCAAACTTTAAAGTTCGTCCCTGTGCGTAAGCTGTTTTTCGTAGGTGTGTGTCCTTTTGTTTATTTATTTATTTGATGTGAACTATTCTGTATTATGAATTTCTTTTCCTGAGCTTATTGTGGGATGATACAGGTGTAGTTTCCCCAACTTCTACACACTTGCAGTAGTCAGAAGTTCTGCAGGTGTAGTTAAAACTTTTACAGATAAGTTTCTGTTATTGATTTGATCATATTGTAAGTGAAGCAGTTGCTGTTTCCTTGAATTGGGAAATATAGATTATTTCATTCAACAAGTATACACAAAGAGGAAAATATTTCACAAAGTCAAGAAAAGATAACGTTAGAAGTGAGGAAATGTAGTAACGCTGTAGAAAGGGATAACATCATATTTGAAATATTTATGGAACGTATGTGTGTGGCCAAATCAGTATGGCTAGAGAGATGAAGAGTTAGTGAGATTATACAAACCCTCTACTTTGCCTGCAGTATTTTTTTCACTGGCTACTAAAAGTAACAGATTTAATACATAACTTATGGCCCTTTTTTATTTTCTTTCTTTTGGTGGTAACATAGACTGATATTGCATGGTTTTATGTAAAGGACTCTTAAGATTAAGTATAATTACCTACACATCATACTAGGAGTGTAATCAAAGAAGCATCCCCTTGTGGCTTTCATATTTTTATAATGAATAAATGTATGTTAAATTCTTACGGTATCATAGATTTTTATCGCTTAAAGTGTGTGTTTTATGCATATACTGACACATATGGATTGGGTTGTTCATTGGTATGATTTTGGGATAAGGTAGTAGGAGTCATGTTTCCTGAAAGTTTAATTCTAAAGGTTTCCCACAATTCAAGGATCTTTTCTGATGTGTCCTGATTTGTAATTCTGCTTTTTCATTTTATTTCATTGTATGTATAACAAGTTCTCCTAGCAGAGGCACAGTACTGCTCATTCCCAGCTGAGGGGTCATTAGGTATCTGTGGTACTTCCTTGCATATTAGAGTTATAAGAGTGGTAATGAGATGGCATATTTGTGCTGAGGTTATTTTTCATGGTTATTAATTGAAACCACTTGGATTGTTGTGTTAGGAGGGTTATGTTACATAAATTGGCTTACCTAATGTGTCTACCAAATGTTCGTGCCTAATGTTCCAACCCACTACTTTTACCTTATAGAAGCATTAGGTAAAAGTAGTAAGTTGGAACATAGGTAGACACATTAGGTAGACGTAGTTTTTAGGAACATAAGGTAGGAGCCTCTGGAAACAATTGCACTAGAGTTGCCCTCTGCCATTTGCCTGTTAAGGGTGAGGCACTAGAGACTAAGAAGTGGCACTGGAGTTTACTGATTATGGGAACTCTTTGCTGTAGCAACCCCCTTGAGGGGACAAGTGTCAGAGTTACAGATAGATAGATAGATATTTCTTCCTAATGCACCCACTCAATGATCTTACCTACTACTCCACCCTAATGTTTCTACCATATGCTGTGGCCTAATGTTCCTACTTACTATTACTATCTATTGTTCTTACCATTTTGCCAAAAAACAGGGCTAGTGCATATCTCTCGCCGCAGAAAAATCTAGAGTTATGAAGAATGAAATTTGTGAGTTAATTATTGTTGAGTGTTATGTGTGACAAGGAAAGATTGCATGTTTATGGAAAGGATGCCAACAGTCCACATATGGGTAAGGCAGATGTTTGTAGCAAGCAAGTTTGATCACTCACAGATCACTGGCAGCTCTTAAGTTAAATGATAGTGTTGGAATGCAAACTACTGCCTGAACGCGCTGTATTTCCATAATGAATGTAGAGTGCTCCATATCACCACCTGCCAAGACGAGAGGTGCTGCTGATATTGACTCTGCTAAATCATGTTGGATTTATGAAAAATGCGTTTGTGATCGCCCCCCCCCCCCTTTTCTTTCCTCAAAAATATGCTCATAATGGATCTCATTGTTTATCAACACCATTTCTTGTGTTAAGATAATAAGGTAGGTTAAAGGCGATGAATGTGTGCTTCTGTAAACAAAAAACTCTTCTACAGGTATTCTGTCAATTTATGGTAACTCAGGGGCATATATCCAAATGATTTTTGTATCATGTTATTTACTGTATATACCTTATTACAATAGGCACTGTCATTTACACAATTGTTTGTACAAAAATCCACATCAAGGCTGGGCCTTAATTGAAATATAGAGAGGTTAACAAAAGGGAAAAAGAACTGATAAGGAAAAGTATTTAAAAATTTTGGAGGAAATGAATAACCTGTCTTGTAAAATGTGTGTGCCAGGTCATAGTTACTGGGAAAGACTTGAGAGGGTAGAGAATTCCAAAGCTTCAAGGTTTAGAAAAAGAAACAGTTATCAGAACAGCCCACCCTTGACTTGCTAACAGCCACACAATAATCATATGACACAGCAGCTTGCTGAGTATTGCATGGGTTAGCTAATGGTAGGGGCACACAAGCAGCCAACTCTCAGGAGCAAAAACCAAAACAATACATGTGTATGATTTTTAATAAACATAATTTTTAATTACACATGACAGCAAGAGAATGGATTTCAGAGAATGCGGTCTTTCTTCGTCAGTTACTGGTGCTACCTCACTAAGACAGGAAATGGTGATCAAGCTTGAAATTAAAAAAATTTTTAATAAAAATTATTTTTTTTCCAGGAATCTTTGGCATCAGTTGGTCAAATTGTGAGTCGAATTGGATCTGGTGGGACATCCCCTGGGACAGAAGCTAGTGATGCTCCACATAATTCCTTACTGTCAGAGCTAGACACTTCTTACCGTATCTTAATCGAGAAGTATGAGGCTCTGCTGGAAGCGAGGGAACTCCAACAACAACAGCAGCAGCAAGCCTCACAGGACACAGACATAGGTCATGAGGGACTTGTTCACCCAGGAGTTGATGATATGTCAGGGCCCATGAGTCTGGTGATGACTGATACAATGCATGATCCTGCTGTCACTACAAAGTGTCAGCGTTGCCATACCTGCACCTGTGACCTTAAACCCTCTGTAGGCCGTCCCAAAAGTAATATGGAAGAATTCTCAGAAGTGGAAACCTCATCATCTGGTTTTTCTGATGGAGAGAGTAGGCTTAGTAACAAGTCAACACAAACTGAAGAAGATACCCCACACCGTGAAGTGTTTGATGACTTAACACCCACACCAACTGTTTCTTCAAAATGTTTAGACCTAAGCTCCCCAGTAAACCCATGTGACAAACGATTCCAAACTGCTCCTGAATACAAGAAACTTTTCCAGGAAATATTTACAGTTTTGAAGAAGACAGTAGATGAAAAGGATAATCAGAATCAATCTCCCAAAATGTCCAAGACACCTAAAGCACAGGAAAGCACTCCCGGGAAAGCTCCAACTAGCAACAAAATCAGTCCAACCATAGCTGAGGATTGTGATGCTTCTGAAGAGGGTGTGGGGCCTACAGTTTCCCCATTAAAAAGTGAAGAATCCAAGTCATCATCTGCAGAAATCTTGGAACCTACAACTGGTCAGCCCCCTGAAAAGTGTAAAGTGTCTAAAGAGGAAAAAGAGATTGTTACAATTACTAAAGAATATAATGCTTTAAAGTCATCTCAAATACCTGAGATTAAATCCACCTGTGTAAGTTTAACAGAAGACCCAGACTCACAAGAAAAAGAATCTCAAGATACACTAGAGGATCAGCGTATTATGCATAAGCCCCCTCGACCTGATTCCTTAGATTTGGGAAATGGCTCTCGTCCATCTAGCAGACAGAAACGCCGTCGCCGTCATCATCGTATCCGTCTTGACTCATATCAGCAACAACAGTATCAAGGACAGTATCAGTACACACATGGAAGCCAGAGTGTAAATCAGGCTCATCAACATGGACAGTCAGGTCACAGACATCATAGAAAGGAAAGAGATTCACATCAGCACCATCAACAGAGACAACAGGAAGATTTCCCTTCTCTTCATTCACAACCAGAAGGAGAGGTTAACAAGACTAGAATTGTGTACAGTACCCGTGTACGTTGTGAACATCATAGATCACGGAGGCACCGAGATCGTAGCAATAACAGCCAGCACAGTAAATATCAGCAGCAGGACAATACTGATCAAAGGCAACATTCCTACCATGACTACCAAAAGCAGCAAAATGCGGAATCTGAATCAAGAGGAAAGTCAACCACACCCAAGATAAATTACCCGTCCGTCGAAGTTGCCAAGCTCAGAAAGCTTGAGATGACATATGCAGAAGCTCTTAAAAACTCTATAAACAGATCCTTCTACAATCGTAGGTACTGAAGAGGAATATACATAGTTACAAACGAAATTTTGTCGAAAAAAGGAGTGCCAGTTAAGCATTCAATAGGTAATCAAATGTTTAAAATGTAATTTTAGGCAAAGGATAATGTGGTAATAAAATTAATTTTGTCATACTTTTATTTTACTCAAGTTCTTGTATTATGTAAATATGAATGTACATACTTAGGTGCACTCAAGTCATTGTAAAATATTATTTCTTTGGGTATATATTTATTTCCCTTAGTGTGCCAAGTAGAGTTTAGTAGCTTGTAGTTTCCTGTTTTCATGTCATATTTTGTTAATATTGTTGATGGCGCCACACTGTGTATTGGAAGCATTTTCCTCTAATTCCAGTTTGCTTATACTGGTTGTGCATTTTGACTTCAGGACATAACTTGAGATAACCAATCAAATTTTTTTCAGTATTAAGGTATAATTTTTTGGCCCCATAATGTCTCATTATCCCATTTCATGTGCCAAAGTGCAGGATGAATTTTTATATACCCACAAGAATTTTGCATATTTCTTTATATCTCAGAATCCAGTTTTCAAGTAGAATATTTACCCGGAAAAAGCAGTTTATGGGGAAAATTTTACTGTATTATACTTGAGAGCTGTCATTTTCATTTCTAGTCTAATTTGATATTTGTAACAGATTTTTGTCAGAGTTTTTGGTCACACAATTGGTATTTAGCCTATGATAATTATCATATGATTATGTTAAGTGCAATATTACTACATTCCACTCAGTTTTTCCTGTAATATTCATAACATTTATCATCATTCTCGAAAGTGAGATGGACAGATTTTATAAGGTAGAACATCATGTTTGGCAAGGATCCTTTTTTGTTATAGAAATATCGGTATATAATCAAGTTGTTTATACTGCTGTATAGTGTTTTCTCATGAGCTGAAAGGATTGTTGTGTTGGAGATGAAAAAAGTTAATGCTGTTTTTGTTTATGGTCCACAGATGGTAGTTGCTTAGCCAGTCTTCATGTTAGAGAATTTCTTTATATTGAATAAGTATGCAATTTCATTTATGAATGTAAAGAATCGCAGTAAAAAAAATAAGTAAATATGTTAAATGTATTTGTGGAAAAAGAATTTCTAATGATTGCAGATTATATATTTAGCAATTAGAAATAATCATTATCGAAATGTTTGTTAAGTGAAAATGTTTAATATGAAGCTGAAAATGTGATCATAATATAGAAGAATATCGTTGAATGCTGTAATAATTAAAAGTCAGTGAGTAATGTTAATCCATATTTCAGGAAAGCTTGAAATGTAGAGGCTAAATATAGGTGCAGAGTACCTTCATTTTAGACAATGCTAGGCAAAATGCCAGATCATATTCTGAGATTAATTGCCCAGCTGCTTCCTACTCTACATTTGTACAACCATTATAGTTGTGTCCTTGCTTGCCTTGGGTTATCAGTGCAGGTAGCTTGTAATGTAAGCTTTGAAGCTGGACCAGAAAATAGTAAAATATGTGATGGATAAAATTCATCTCATTATCCCATGTAGATTTTATATTTGTGTGTATTATATGATGGGGTATACTATGCAGAGACCTGTATTTTAAATAGTTGTAATGTCTGCACGACATATACAGAATCAAGAGTTTTACCTCAATATAATCTTTTGGTAGGTAGTAGCTGGTAGGCAGCCAACGACCAGGGAGTTATGTTACCAGTACTACTTGCCTGGGTATCAGGAGGGTTAGTGACAGCTGTATAGTGAGCCAGCACTTCATTGGTTGTAAAGCTGCACTACTCTGACCCAGGTACCTGCCTTTTCTTTGCCTCACCCACACATGGACTACTAGCATTCTGTCCACAAACATACAATCTTTCCATGTCATATGTAACTCTTGGCAATGCTTAATTCACAACGCTCATTCTTTGTATCTGAATATTCCTGTGGTGAGCACTATGTATTAGCCCTGCCTTTTGGCGATATGGTAGGAGCAGTAGAGAGAAGCAGTAAGTAGGAACATTTAGGCAGGAGCATTAGGTAGAAATAGTCATTAGGAACATGAGGTAGGAGCCTTTGCAAGCATTGCCCTCTGCCAGTCACTTGTTAAGGGTGAGGCACTAAAGGCTAAGAAGCAGCATTGATGTACACTATTCATGTAGACTCTATTGCTGTGGCCACCCCTTTGAGGGAGTTCCAGTTGGAGCAGGTGTCAGAGATGTAGATAGATATCCAGCATAATATGACTGCTCTACAGATCTCTTCACATCTTGTCACACATAAAACAACTACTTGGAGAAATGCAAAGCTAATTTACTGCGATTTAATTGCTTTCATTGACTGGAGAGCCTTTACTAATTTTGTGGTGTGTCTCTGGAGAGTGCATCTCAGAACAAGACGATCAAGCAAAGCCACATTCTTATAGGGATCCATTTATAGAGGCTAATTAGGTTTATTGGAACCATAAATTAAAATTTTTCCAACACTGATTTTCTGAAAGTTGCTACACAGTACAGTACATAAACAAATGAATGGTATTTAAATGTACAACATAAATGAAATGAACAGTTGCCTTATAATGTCATTAATCATGCTCATAGAAGTGAGTTGAGGTAGAGGCCATCAGCTTAGCTACTTGGGAACTGCAATCACCTCTTAAGATCATCTGTGCTGAGAACATCTATTCCTGTTCTGACAAGCTGGAAAACCTGTGACATTCATTTTGACATTACCATGTATTGGGAGGTAAGCCAAATACTCGTCCACTATCCACTGCTTGTTCACCAGCATCCAAATGGTTTGAAACATTTACTCCAAATGTGATAATTTTTCTTGATTTCTTGAAGTACAAGGATCTCTCATGTCACTTTTTAGGCAATTTTGACTCATAACTGGTGGGTTACACCAAGAAATTATGAATTTCATCTTGACTTACACAGCTCCCATCATCATCTGATACTCCTTAGAGAACTCTTCTCATCTTCATAAGACAATTAAACTTTTCCTGTCTGTTTAAGTATCCAGCTGTCGTATTTTACCAGTGGTAGCCTATTGAAAAAAAGTTTGTCTCAGTACCCTTACAAAAATCCTTATGAGTGTGCAGCCATAAACCTAATGTTGTGCTACACAGTGACCCCCACTGATGGATGACCTTTAGTGCTTTTAGTGGTAAGGGAGAACACTTACAATATATATCAGCTGGAGAAGAAAGCGAAGAATAGAAATGTTAGAAGTCTTATAATTTCTTTCTTGTTTGCCATTTCCTGCATTAGTGAGGAAGTGCCAAGAACAAACGAAGAAAAGTCCACATACTCTCGCATCCATTCTTTAGCTGTCATGTATAATGCCTACATGAGGAGGGAGGCCATCCCAACCACCCTTGACAACTTCGCAGTGGTAGCCATGCCCCAGACAGATTGGCAGCCAAGAAAGTTAAGTTGTGATGCTTTCTGGAATTAGTACCATAAACAAAAAATAAACCAGTTTATTGAATTCAAGCAACCATTTGGCTGAAAATGCACAGTTGAGGAATTACATTATTTGAGGGTTATGATAGTAACTGTTTAACTAATAACAAAAGAGCTTAAAATCAAGGTGGCGCTGGATACTTCTCTGTTTTGGATAAGCACGTGTGAAGTCCATCTACATACAAGAAGTTCTACTTGTACAGTGTATTAAGGACAGATAAAGAAATGAGCTGATATGTGTTTATATATTAGTAAGTGCCTTGGATTTTACCCCAGGCAAAACTAAATCCAATAAGACTGCTGAAAGTGAATCATAAAAGACTATGTAAAATTTGTATTTAAAAGAAAGTATAAAAACTTTACAAAGTGCAGCTTAGTGTAACTATTATTCATCTTGCAACTGACACAAGGCACCTGTGAGAATTAAGATGGGATGAAAAATGATTGGAAGTTAACAGACCAGATGCATGATACGAAGAGCATTCTGAATATTGCCCTGTTCATTGAGTTCAGTTAAGTTACAGTCCTTGGTAGCAGACGATTGGTTTTCTCACCAATTTTTATAAGGTGGGACTTTTTGCTAGGGACAGTGTTATTTCCAGCAAGATGATAATCGCACGGAGGTCTTCTTTCACTGTGACCCATCTTCATTACTTAACATTTATTTGGTTACCGTTGTAAGGTGATGCAATCCTCCACATTTTTCACTTCCCATATGACCTTTGCTAAATATCTATAACTCTGATGCCCACTCCCTCTGGGAAATCGAAGTCTCCACTTATCCCTGTCCTTACATGACTCCCTTGTGTACACTATTCCACACATTCTTGCACCATTTCTCTCCCTCTAGTACTCTTCCATTCTATTTTCCCATGTCATAGGTGGTCTCCCTCTCACACCAACCCACGTAAATGTAACGTCATACACTCTTCTTGTAAACTCCCTGTCTTGCATCCTTTTCATGTACCTGAACCACCTCAAAGTAATATGTTTCACCCACTCAACCACTCCACAATTCATTCCCTGCCACACCAAATCTCTCATACACCCCCTCATTTCTTTATTCATTCCATCTAGTCATAGCACAAACTCCTCTTAGATAGTTGACTTCCACCTTTGTGACACATTTCATTAATGCACCCTACTATTTTTATTGCTCTACTTAACTGAGAATTTTTGCAGGCGGTTGATCTAATTATATTCTTTTGAATTCCGTCTTACATGCATGATTGTATATTTGAAACTATGCCTCATCATCATTCAGACTCAAGCTTATAAACTCCAATAAATGTGCTTTTAAAATCCGCTGATGCAGTTATCTTATTTAATTGTGCCTTGCATGCCATGTTACCATTTAAATCTGTTCACACTGTTTCCACTTTGTCTCCACTATGCCCTAATTCAGAGGAAATTTTGATCGTCTTATAGATATTCTATTCATAAAATACATTCATGCATCTTCTCATTTGACTGCGATACGACTTTCCTGAATTGCTATGGTTACACCTGAACATTCTGTTACATGTCTTAGGAGTGTATATATATATAATGGAAACGAAAGCGAGGAGTCTTATGACTTGCATGTTTCTGAGGAGATAAGTAATTTAAATAAAGATAAAATATTTTTTTTGATGCATTTAGAAGAATAATTAATACAAACAGAAGACGTTGCTAAGGAAAAGTACTTTTTAGCGGAAATTCGTTGAGACTACAGAATGTGAAAGAATCTGAAAGTTTTCAAAACAGTTAGTATATGTGTTTCAGTTACATAGATACACAGACCACTTCAGTTACATAGATACACAGACCACATAGACCCAAGCGAGGTGGTCCGGCATTAGAGCTATGAAAAAAAAAAGGCCTACTTATAAGTTGTAAAAGAAAAGAATAGCAAAGAAAAGGCTGTCTCCACCCCCTCCGGCACACGCATGCAGGAAAACTGGTAAAAAATACCTTTCATTATTAATAAACTTGAAGAAAACCTTTAATAAGAAAGTCATGAGGTAGAATGAAGATGAATATATCATGAACTCCTTCATTTTTTGTTATCAAGGCACCACTAAGGATAAACTTGAGCTCCAGCATCTCGACTTGCTGTCTATATCATTCCTGGTTTTATACATGGCCAGGGAGAGATTAGTGGTTGAAAAACTAACATGATATACCACTGCCTTAATGATGAATGACTAAATGAATTATTCAGTGCTGGACAACATTTTGTGGGAGCATATTCCATGCATCAGTGATGTCGATGGTGCAAAACTATTTCGTACAGTGTTGATTAACTCGGTAACGATTAAGTTTTAATCCATTTGCTCTGCAAATTTATTATATGATTCAAAATATATCCATCATGATCAGCACAAATATATCACGATTTCTTTCTTGCACATTCACTGACAGCAAAATGAACTGTTGAGTACTTTCCATCACGAAAAGGTAAGAAAAGCCGTTGACATAACTAGTTCCGTGGAATATAATGGCTCTAGCAAAGTTACCCCAAAAATATATATGACTTGATCGTTTTCTCTTACAAGGCCAAGCTAAACTCAGGGGAGAAATGGAGTCGGAATACGTAAACCGAGATTTCACTTCAGCCTTTTTTTGTCCAGATAAGAGGCAAACTGGTGGTGATCCAGGGTGTCTGTTGCACATTATATGTCTCTTAATTCGATCCCTCTTCCATGATACCTTAGGGAGGTAAGGGTATTTGATCTTGTTGAGAACTTGCGATAATTATCTGGTGGCGAGAACCCGCATATAACGCCATCTGTTGGGTGAAAAGTTACTGATCAGTTATCGTTTAGGGATTCAATAATCAAGGTTGCCCATTATAGTTTCTTCTCTTACTACTACTATACTTTGTTTAGGATTGTTATTGTCAGTAAATGTCTGAGGCGTTAACATGTGGATCGTGTTATTTATGGTGGATATTGAAAAATCTGATGTTCTCTCCCATTATGAACAGCTCGATACGTATGTACGTAAGCTACAGGTGTGCCGAAAGGGGTAAGACGAAATCAAGTGCCGTATATTCAGGTATGGAAGCCACATTTATGGATCATCTAGGCGTACGGCAGGCTTGAGGTAAGTCTCCTCGTGATTATACCATATACAGCGCATTTCGAGCTCCTTCGTGACTTAAAAACTATTCTATGGAGAAAATTGCAAAAAGTTTTCATAGTTTCGATGCTTATTTCGGAATTAGGTGTGTAAAGGACTTGTGATTAATGGTACAGGGAAAGTCATATATGTTTTGATTAAAAAAAAAAAGACCAGTTTGCAAAGGTCGTATTCATAGTAAGGGCAGGGCTTGGCCTTAGAATTACCCTCAACACCAGACGACGGTGTTAAGGACTTTTCACTACGAGGTCATGTCTGACCAGCGCTTACGGTTGGCAGTAGAATATCAATTATTAGTCATCGTTCTGACAACCTAGTAATTGCAATGTAAATCTCTCCAACAGTCATCACATAAGCAGTTTCCACTGAGTAATCGAGTCACGTAATGATTCTTCCATAAATGCATCGTTATCTGACTCGTATTTGCATATTTTTTTTTTATGACATTCCCGTCCTTACATCTTCAGATTGGTTATATGGAATATGTTGGCCATCACTATCGACAGAATCAACAGAAGGGCATAGACGACTGACGCCCCGTGAGAGCCATAGAATGACACCACTCCGTTCAGTACTGATGGGTCTGTTTGATATTTATATAATGGTGGACTGGCGTTTAAAAAGCCTTGAATTCAAAAGAGGGTGAATGAGACAGAGGCTCTGCGTCTCTCTAAGTTGCAGTAGATAGTGTCAAAGAAGGTGCCACTGTGAAAAGTGTCTCTACTGGATGGTGGCGAAACAGTTGCAAACAGGATAAACTGCCTCTTTACTTGAGTAGTGACAAGCTCAGGGTAAGATGGAGTCTGCTTGTTTTAGCAGCCGAACTCATTCCTTTTCCCCAGGCCATTGGCTGATGTGGGATTGATTCAGGTTTTTGTGGTTTGGTAGGGTAATTAAATGCCTTCTCAGCTGGTATTTAGCGAATTGCTTCTCGCCCTGTTAGTGTTGTCACTGGCTTTGTACGTCATCGTTATGTATTTCCATCAGCTAAAAGGTAGTGATACAGTAATATAAACAAATAATTATAGATACATACTCATTTATTTCATATATTTAATATACAACTGTGATCAATATTTTTTTTATTATGAAACAGTTCACGAATGTTCTTTTTAATACGTAACAAACTCGCACTGTCTTCCGTTTTAGCTACAAACTGTTTTATTGAGTGGTTTGGTTTTAAACCTGTTAAGTTCCACACAAGGACTACAGATGGGGTAGTTGTTGCCGTGCCCAGGCACACAAGACATGTGACTAGCGTTATCATCTTGTTTGAAGCCACTGGGAAATATAAACAAATAAATTGACTTAATTCGGTGTTTGCATAACATTCAAGGCTTTTTTTTTTTTTTAGTCTGTTTCATATAATGTTTGTTTCTAGTTACTCTTCCTTGCTTTTGCTTGTGCTCACATCTTTTGAAAGGATGGATTAACAGATTCTTAGCCTAGGAGATTCTTAGCCTTGTACATATTTAGATTGATTCGGTGTGATTTGGTGGATGAAGTTCATGTAAATTTTCAATGTGACTCACAGAAATTAAGACAATTTGCTTTTGAATCAAAGTGAATTTGCTGTAGAAATTAGGAAGCTGCATAGGATATTAGGTCACTGCTCTGTTGCATGGGTCAACGTTTCACTGAAGTATCGTCACTGCTTCGAAATATATGGAACTGTTCCGAATGTTTCCCCCACTTGCTTTGTGACGTGGTTCACTGTTCCAGAAGTTGCTTCGAAAGTTCCGTAGCTGCTGCTGCTCCTGAACTTCAGCCTAGTATGGTGTGAATGGTCCGTCCGTCACTGTTTTGGTCTTTGGGATGTCTCACTGCTTTCGACAGCTACATCACTGCTTGAAAGTGTAGACCAGTATGTTCCAAATAGATGGCTGTAATTTGCACGAGTCTAGAAACCCACCGTACATCTAGGAAAACGTCCTTAACTTCACTTCTGAAGTATTTAAAGTAACTCCATTAATAGTTCACTGCTTTTACCTTACGTTGTGATCACTGCCACTTTATCTTCGCTTCAGCATCACGGTCTGGTGGTATTCCCCCCCCCCCTCCCCCCCTCCGAACGGTCCATACCACAGCAGCAAACGAGTTGTGGCTGCTCTGAAACAACCCGTGTTCCCACCCACCCTCCCGTCGGCGGACGCGGATGTACCGTTGTTGCCTCCAGCTACAACGAGGGTTTGGTACCGTTGACGGCAGCTTCGCCTTTCCCCTTCTCGCCGTCGGTGTGGGTGACGGGGTTGTGCCCGTGCCTCTTGCTCCAGTAGGTGACGAGGGCGCAGTAGGGTTGGTCCCGGCCGACTTGGCTCGCCTGCTGGACGGTCTGGGGCAGCGGCTGCCCCAGGGTCTCCGGCAGGAAGCTGCTGACGACGACGCCACACACGCACAGGCCGCACAAGATGTAGTACGGAAGCCTCTTGTCCGTGTTCCCCTGAAATGAAGGACACGCGAACGTTATACAGGTCATGCGCGTGGAAGACTGCAGTAATGCAATATGTGTCTAGTTGGTACTAAAAGCAAATTACCGTGCATGCAACTGCTACGGGTGAATGAGAACATGCAAATACAGTGTCATGGATTACTCCCAGTCAGTAGTTTGACCTTGTTAAGTCGTTCAGACTATCCATTAGCTGATTATCTCAAACGACATCGTGACTAGACGGAGACATCTTACGTCTGGCAGGAATCAAACCACGGAGTGTAATTTTGCCCAAAAAAACTATCCGAGAAATCTCTCTTTCATTTAACACAAGTGATACGTGGCTTCAGTATAGCTTCTTCCTTACCTGAAAGAGTAATACTCTTCCTCCAGCCTCAGTCTGACCTTAGATGATGACCCTTAACATCTGGATTTGCCTTGATTAGACTCGCATGACCCAGTTCAACCATAAGGACCTAAATGCTCTAACCCTGACACCCCCTCTCACGGCTGAGCGAACCTGACGCAGTCCTAGGCAGGTGTTGTTGGCGTCTCCATAACTGGAGCCTTTGCGCGTAGGTCACCCCTCAAGGTCACTACCCACCACCCTTTAAATGTCTGGCCTCCTACTCCTTACCAGCGCCATGAGCGAGGGGACGAGGATAGTGGCCGAGAGGCCGGCCACGGCCGTCACGCCGTAGGATATGGAGCGGAGGGGCGTCGGGAAGAGCTCGCCGATCTGCATGTACACCACCAGCACGGCCTCCGTCACGAAGAGCTTCACCAGCCCGCAGAAGGTCACCAGGAGCCACTCGTCTGCCGCGGGAGGAAGAGAGAGAGGAGGAGGGGACCTGTGGTTTAGCTCACTCGTATACCGTCACACACTCGTCAGATTCCACTCGTTTCTTAATCGCTTGCATCTACAGCTAATATTCCAACTGTCTTTAGTAATTAAATGGCTTTCGTGCTGAGTGTAAATCCATCTCTCGCTTCACCAAGTGATTGGCGAGAATGGAGATAGATAGCCCACAGCCCCTGGCCAAACCAGCAACGGATGTGTTACGGCAGACAGCCAGCCCCCCACCCCCCACCCCAAGATAACCCAGCCCCCCCTTGGCCCTACCGGTGAAAATGGTTGTGTCACTGTATACGAAGACCCATCCATCCCCTCTCGGGCTTACCGGTGATGACGGTTGAGGCAACGCCGCTGAAGATGGCGCCGAGGAGGAGTGTGTAGATGGTCGTCAGTCTGCGGCCAATGTACTGGGCCGACACCAGGCCCAGTATGTTGCCCGGGATCTCCACCAGCGAGAGGACGAAGAAGTTGACGAATTCGTTCCCCGTCATGTTGTGGATGTTGAGCACGATGCCCGAGTAAACCACGCAGAAGATGACCCTGGGGGATGACACACACACACACACAGTTACCAAGTACGTGTGGGGAGAAGAGACAGAACGAGTCAAACTGGGGTACCTAAAGAGACCACTTAGGGACCCCAGGTTCCTTCCATCAAGGAATAAACTTCTGAAAACTGATAAGTCTAGACCAGGAAGGGTTTAGGACGTGCTCATCTGACCACACACCTGTCCTGTGTCAACGTATAGGATACATGGGTTCGTATGGATGATTGAAAAGAGACTTTGCGGAACATCTGACTGCAGTTGTTTGGGTTATATGGGGAGACCAGCCATTATTGACACATTGCAGGGGATGACCTTGCAACGAAAGGGTTATTATGATTATATGTTTAGCGGGGTGAAAAGATGGCTAGTCGTTACTTTGTTAAGGTGTGAGTTATGAGTTACAACATTAAGTGGGGTACAACACTTGGAATCAACCGTAATTATTGTAAAGAAGTTGAACATGTGCCTCTCAGATGTGGAGGGTGCGAGGGTGTGGTTATGTTCAGTGTCGCGTCTTGCTGTAACGCGTTTAGTAACGCAGTAACGAGTGCAGTAACGCCGTAACGAGTGTAGTAGAACGGAAACGAGTGAATTAATACGATAGCGAGTGCAGTAACGCCGCAACGAGTGTAGTAACGCGGTAACGAGTGAATTGATACGATAACGAGTGCAGTAACGCCGCAGCGAGTGTAGTAACGCGGTAACGAGTGAATTGATACGATAACGAGTGTAGTAACGCTGTCACAAGACCTACATGTTGAGGGTGGTGATCGCCAGGTGCTTCCTGAGCATCCTGTGCCTCAGGAGGTCCTTGACGGAGGCGGACCTCCTCTCGGCGGCCTTGGCCTCCAGCAGGAGCTGGCGGAGGTGGGGCGGCGCCCTCCTGCCGTTGGTGGCCGCCACCTGCTCCATGATGGCCTGGCACTCCTCCACGCTGTCCATGGAGAGCAGCCAACGCGGCGACTCCGGCAGGAACCTGGAGGGAGCGACACCACACACTCTACACTTTGCTGTTATGACGAACTTCTTGATGGTAGCGGCAGTTTAGCCTGTTATGTGACTCGTTTTGATAATAGTAATGATAATATTAAGAATAATTGCTACTGGTAATAATAATTACTAATAATTATAATTATAATGATAATAATAATGATAATAATAATAATAATAATGATGTTAATGATAATTATAATAATGATAATAATAATTATAATAACAATAATAATGATAATAGTAATAATAATAATAATAATGATAATAATAATAATGAAAATAATAGTAATAATAATAATGATAATAATGATAACAACAATAATAATAATAATGATAATAATAAAGATAATAATGATTATAATAATAATAATGATAATGAAAATAATGATAATGATAATAATAATAATGATAATAAT
>JAYMFT010413372.1:0-18098 GCA_038088735.1 Panulirus argus | reverse complement strand
GAGAGAGAGAGAGAGAGAGAGAGAGAGAGAGAGAGAGAGAGAGAGAGGAGAGAAGAGGAGAGGAGAGGAGAGGAGAGGAGAGGGGAGAGAACTAAAACCAGGAAGCCAAATAAAGCTTTATCTCCGTCATTAGTGGACTGGCCGTCAGACGCAAGAACTCGGGTAAAACACATCGACAAGGCTTCCAGTTCCAAGACTGGCACTCCAGGCAACACTAGCCCTCAAGGCAAACACATAGCTTTTACCCACCTTGGAGGTAACAGACTCGTACTTCATATTTCATCATTTAAATCAAGCTGCTGCTCAACTGATGTTGGGGCAACACAGGCGGAAGCTAATAATGGACTTCTTTTTTCTACGCCCTGCACGCATACTGCTCCCACCTAACATCTCTATTAATTTCCTGCACCAACTTCCTTACGTCTTCATTCCACCACACTGTACCTCTTTTGCCTCAGTGTACATGCCGTCTGCACCCTACGCCTCCCAGACAATCATGTCACACACTGTCCCCCCTCCTCCTTCACGGAGTCATACTCTCTGGCTCGGAGTTCCGTCTCACTCACACTGAAATCCGGATGTTACCTAAGGAAGATAACCCTTCACTGCTTTGATCGTATCGATGCCGAAGACCAAACCTATCGTTACCAAAACGAACCAAGAAAATAACCAAACAGATTTCTCGAAGTAAGATAAAAGTGGACAAAAATCCCGGGCTCGTCAGATGGTTGTGTGAGCGACTGCGAAGCGTGCCACACGGATTACCACTTACGACAGCTGACTGCACAGCTGTGCGTGCATAATGCCATCAGGCAGCAGACAAGACACACTACCGAGAGCACCCCGACCATTACAGACACACAGACACACAAACTTATTTTTAGCTCCCTTAAGCAGAAAAAGCAAACACAGACTTATCTGAAGGCAATCATGGATTCTCGTGTATGACTCGGAAGGCGAGGGAAATCCGCGGGTTGGCCATGTGTTGTCCCGGCTGACGCACTGACTTCCTACGTCACACAATGCCTAACGTACTGACTGGCTACGTCACGGGTGGTGCAGGTCCTGAAGGCGACAGAAGAGATGGACAGGTGGGTAGAGGAGGAAGGCCTGGTGCCGGCCACCCTTCTGGGGGAGGAGGGGTGGGGGAGGGGAAGGGGGGGGGGGGAAGATGCTTAGCGGTTTACCTCATCGTTTTCTACAATGTGGCGAACATGATAATACACTGCATCGCCAAGTGCGGGTGGTTCCTGGCGTAGACTTCGAAGGCCCTCTGCCTACCAGAGTTCGGGCGTGGCCCAAGCTGCTGCTGTTGGGTCGGTTGTCGACCAAGCCGTTGGACACTGCTGCCCTCGGGCTCACGTAGCCACCACAGCCTGACCGACGGCTCATGGTGTCAGTCAACGTTGCTTAAATAAAGTTAAAGTATGGTAAAGTGAGATACCCAAGAAATGCGACACTATACATTAAGAGCTTTTATGTCTTCGTCAGACACTTAAAGAGTCCCAGTATTGTGGCGTATAATGCGCCCTGCCCGGACCGGTCCTGGCGCAGAGAACTTCTCTCCCATGTACAGAACACTGCGTCCATCACTCTCGCTGCGGGAGAGGTAGTTACACACTCACCAAGAGGCAGGTGGATAGGTCCGTGGTCCGTCTGATGCCATCCACCTCAGATGCCGCGGGTTTGTGGCAAAGACGATAATACTGCACGGCAGGTACGCGCACGGGGTACGAGTTTCTCTTGAGGATTAACACCATTCAAATGTGAAGAGGACCTGAAGCTAGCGTGTTGCTGAGTGTGGTGAAACTCGTGTGCTAGTGTGGTGGTGGTGGTGGTGGTAGGGGCACACTATCAGGGTGAAGGGTATGCTTCAGCGACACGCTCGGCAAACTAATACACATACCTGCCACAACTCCCACACACACTCTACGCACGCCCGGCCACCACCCTTTGACCCTACCACAAGTATGCAACCCTCCCGTCCCGAAAAGCAAGTAAAAAAATAGGGTTCCTCCATCAATCATCATGACCTGCTTTTAAATCCTGAAGGGGATGATGACCTCACCCACTAGAAATTCAAAGGACACAAATGGTGACATCCCGCGGGGAGCAGAGGGCTCCCGACGCACTCGCTACTTACCAAAAGTTGTTGCACATTCAGCATGCAGCGGTTCAGACACGCTCACCACCTAACCGATGGAGTGCGCTGGTCGTCACCACGATCCGCCACACTACACCACACTAGCTGTGCTATTCTTCTGCTGGCCCGCTGACTTTAGGGTAAAGTTACCTTTTAACAGACATCCACGACTCTGGCAACTCCCTCCCCTCCTGTGATCGTTACTAAAACCCGGCCGGGTCAACTGCCATTAACACTATGCAATCGGAGATGGCCACCTGGGCACCACCCAGCACGGGTCATCAGATGAGGCAGGCCGCTAAGGGGCGGACATCCCCGTCCCCGTCACTACAAACGGCGTTACGGCGTCACCGTCCCCGTCACCACACACGGCGTTACGGCGTCACCGTCCCAAACACCATACACGTCGCTACACCCACTCCCTCCCCCTTCTGGAATCCAAACTCCCTTTGCCTCCTAATTCTCCCTTCCCACTCTCCTTCCAAACTTCTACCCAATGATCCCAACTTCAACTTTCTCCCCCCCCCCCCCTCTCTCTCTCTCTCTCCAACACATCCCTGATGGACTTACCATTTCCAGCAGCCAGACAGTGACCCTCCGTGCTTGCTGCTGACCTCTGGTGACCTCCGACCTTTGCTCTGTGCCCAGGCCGCAATCACAACGTCTGATAACAATGTCACTCCTCCTGTCTGTCTCACTGATCTGACCCACGTGGTAATGAAAAATAGCAAGAAAATGAATAAACGAATCATAATGAAAGAACAAAAGCAATAAATTAACTTGAGGAGCTAACATTCACAAACAAGTACAACTTGTCTCCACACTATCATTCACCTTCATCCTCAACACAGAGTGTGACGTCATCAAATTCATCTTAACTACTCCCTTATCATCACTACACCGCCAACGGCAGGTCGAACTCCATATCCTTAAGTCTCTAGCGAGTTAAGCTGGCGACACGAGGAGCAGTAGCACTGGAAACTGCAGAAACAGAAGCACAGGTAGCAGAAACAACAGCGACAGCAGGAGAAGCAGTAGCAGTAGGTGTGGCAGCAGTAGCGCAAGAGGAGCCTGGCCCCCTCAGCCTAAGGCCAGAGCCACCATCAGTACCCAGCCAGGCAGCAGCAGCAGTAGTTTGTTTTGCAACACGAGACTTCTCCAGTCCCACTTAACTCTGGAGCCATGGGAGTCTCCCACTGACGCATGATGCACGTAAAAACATCGTGATGAGAGGGAGGGGCAGTCAGGGAGGGAGGGAGGGAGGGAGGCAGGTAACCTGCAAACTGTGAGAGGAAGGGAGGCGGAGGCAGAGCCATCGAGAAAGATGATTCCCTGGGGTAGCGCTACCCTGCCCCCAGACCAACACCCCAGTACCATCACATGACACAACGTAACGAACACACTCCCAGTGAAAGGAAAAGATATAAATATGGTTATAATAACTGGTAAACATAACGAATATACAAAAAAGGCCCATGCAACTAGAAGAAATTGGTTATAGCACGCGAATGGAAACGTACATAAACGAGGAACAGAATAATCGAGAAAAAGAAAACAGAGAAATAAGGATAAAGACACGAGGAAGAGTCTAGAACAGTTGGCTAAACTAGAGTCGTGTGGAGGGGACCAGTTCTAGCCCAGAGGGGACTGGTTATTCCCTCCGTCCCTGACGCAAACATTACAAAACAAACCAGTTGGACTCTCTTCACCAGGCCTCAAGAATTTCACATCCGAGAAGAGAGAGAGAGAGAGAGAGAGAGAATATGCCCTTCAGCACACATGACTCAAGGAAGGGAGGTGAGATCTTGGCACCGGAGCCGCACCACATGTGGTCCGGGGCAGCACGGTGTTTGTTCCACATGGTGGTAGCCTGGAGGATCTCCACACGCACCTCAAGGCCCACCACCACACCAGCCGGCCCACTACAACCCACCCCACCCCGTATCACAATTCTGTCGACTGTAAACAGTTCGTTTATCGTGTACGAACCTTGTTGTGTGACACAATCATGGTTGCTTATCCTTCGTACACACAATTCACTGACTGTGCTAACTGCTAAACAATTCGTTCTTTGTTGCCCAATCCTGACGACCAGTTCCCTTGTTACGTAACTCATAACGTAAGTCAACCATTGAGGCTCGGTCCCCGGGCCTTGTGTCCACTCTGTCGCAGGACTGCATGATTAACTTGCCGCCTTTATGGCAGATATAGAAACATAGATTCCTCCTCTATTGACAACAGAACGTGTTTCAGGTTATTTTCCTAAAACTGGATGACCCTTTTGTGTGTAGACTGGACACCACTTTTTCCAGATTCCCAAGTGCAAACGTTATGTCTCTTTCCTAATTTCGTTCCTGGGAGGAATGTATGACGTTAAGTCGTTCCAGTACTTCTGGTGTCTGAACTCAACCAGTGCAAGAGATCAGTGACTTCGACACAATGTCCTCCAGTAGGTCCACCCGGCCTGAAAGATAACGTTGACTCCAGAGAACATCAGATTCCTGAGGGATCGTCATGAACAACATATCAACTTGATAGTTTGGATCCATTAGTGAGAGTTCCTGAGATGATTGACTCCTTCAACTACTGTAACTGACCACCCTGAAGAGACTGGGACATATTACTCTTTTAAGTTTGAACAGAAAAAAAGCATCCAAAACACTGTTTCCTAAGCTGATGGGTAGAAACCATGGAAGCGTCACACACGGGCTCCCTCTGTCTGCAACAGTGCAATAAGTCACCCAGGTGACCAACCCTGCGACACCAGCTCCTCACCAGCAACACAGACAGTCAGTCTCCCTCATCCCCAACCCTCGGGGTATGGTACCGTAACTACCAGCTTATGATACCACGATACCAGGTAGTCGGTACCCTAGCACCTGGCAGATGGTCCAATGGTACCTGGCAAAAGCCTTTCCTATCTTACAACATCGACCAAGACGTCCATGACCTGGTGATCCCGTCCTCTGGCCATACCTCATTACCAGCCAGCGTGATGTATGGCTTCCCTTCACTACCCTCGCATAATTGCTCTTGCCTAATTAACTATACTCTGAGTATCATTCCCGTATGACGATACACTCGCAGCTCCCTCTCTCTGCAAGGGATAAGAACAGAAGCCTTAAATGAAGACTCGACAAACGGCTAATGTCGATTCCAGAGATAAACCCATCACAGGTAGCCATGCCATGTGCCCGACGGCGGAAAACGACAGAAGTGTTAATCAAACAATATATGAGGTGAGCACCACCACCACTAGTCCTGCCTGAACGGTAAAATCTCGCAGACAGGAGGTTCTCTCTCTCTCTCTCTCTCTCTCTCTCTCTCTGCGTGACTCACACTTCGTCACGTTGCCAGCGACCCCTCTGACCCATCAGGCTGTTGCTCTCCGCAGGTAATCACAAGATTACCCCTTGGAACTAGCGGCAGATCGCTTCCTCTTCCGTCCTCATCCTGGCTTACCTGGGTGCGCCCTTGGAGGCACTCCTGCTGGGCCTCACGGTCCTCCCTTGTCCCAGCCCCTGGTCCACGACCTTCTGGCCTTACACTCACCTGTGAAAGGAACAGACGTCAGTCAGTCTTGGCAACAAGACTTCTTCGATGACAGATGTACAAAATATTGATAATAAAGGAAAATTGTTAGGCATGATCACTGAAGCTACACTCAGGAGCGAATGCAAGTGTGTCTTCTTCCAATAAACGCATCTTCACTACACTCTCGAGCAACACATGTTCACTCACGGCACGCTCGAAAAACGCTTCTTCTCTATCAAGAGAGTAAAGTACTGAAACTGAAAACTGAACTGAAGTGAGATAAACCAGTTATATTTTCGTCCCTACATAAACAAAAATCAAAACCAGAACCCAAAGGTTTAAGAAAGTTAAAATACTCCTAAATTACAAGAAAAGAGCAGAATGTGTAAATTATCATTTGCAACAACGAAAAAGGGGAGACATGATGGGAGGCGACTCACACACAGAGATGCCTGGTGAACATGGGAGACGGCTTACGGATCACTCTTATGCCATCAATCTGCCTGCTCTTATAACTACAGAATATACGACACAAGTCATTGGTAACTTCAGCAAAAATGACCAGAACATATTCACTAGGAGATGTGACATATACCTAGACCAGACGCCTATCTCAATTGCCGTATCCTATGCAACAAATTGGTCTTGCTTAACGCACATGGAAAGCCTGACGGTCTTTGTCACTGGCCAGTGCAACAACGGCTCAGGGCTCTGTCAAAAGCCCATTACGTAACCCACGTCCACAAGCTGCAGAGAACGATGGCCCCCAAGAAATTCAGAAGTCGGCTTTATTCTCCATCTGATTTGCAGTCCCCTCAGCTAATTCCCGTGTCATGTAACATTCTTATGTAACCTCCAGTACCACTCTGTATCCTGTAGGCTATACGTCATGTATGTGATGTACGCTAAAAATTTTCTGGGTCATTCCCAGCGCAGATGCGTTCTTTATACTGCACGACTTCCTCAGAATGTATCTTGTTAGATATATTGCAACATTTAACCGGATATCAGGTAAACAATGGGCGGGAGGCTTCCTCTGTGTGTGTGTGTGTGTGTGTGTGAGTTGAGAGTCATGTGAGAGGCGCCATCACCTGAGACGGAGGTCGTCCCTCCTGTCAGGCCCACTCACCAACGATAACCTTCACAATGGTAACGGTGTAACATGACGCGCCGTCCACATTACACCACACCTCAAGCCACCTCTGCATTAAATATTATTGTTACTGTCATTCCGTTCTGTCTGACGATATATTCTGAGTTACTGTGAGGAGGAGGGAGGGTGTTGAGGCGGCGGTGTGGCAGCGAGTGGCCCTCCCTGATGTAACACAAACCAGGCGTACCCTGAGGTCAGGGCTGGAACCCACCCTAGCCAACCGCCACCACCACCAACCATCACTTCTCTCAAGTGCCCCCTTACCTAACGCCAGATCGTTCCGCTGGCAGCCGAGGGAAGGCACATATGAAGAGGCCTACGCTGTATGTATGGTGATGCTGGCCTTTACTCGGTAAGTACAGGATTAGGAAAGAATGTTAGGTAGGTTGAAATCCGGTGGAATGATGCTAGCAGGGTTCCTGCAGGTGCTGGAAGTGAGGCACATGTCCCGAGGTGCAGCAACCAGAGAATTTACTGAAAGTCTGACTGGCGCTGATGCGAGAAATGTGAGGTGTTTTGAGGCAACCCTTCAATGGATGCCAGGTCTCGGGGAGCTTCTACAGAAAGAAGGTGATGCTAAGGTCCTGAGTTAGCCTAGCCGGCGGTTGACGAAGGGCTGTTGTGCTTTGTGCTGCAAAAGGCATGGCTGTAAGTCCCACAGTTGAGGCTGCTGCAGGACACGGGCGTCGGTGATATTCCATGGGGGTCTAGCCAGAGAAGGTCGCAGGAGATGAGGCACCACTGTAACCATGGCAAGGAGTAATGAGACACGGTGAACGCTTCCAGGCGAAGACGGCGCCTTGGTGTCTCACAGCCAGGCACTGCTTCGCTGACTCGCTGCTTCACTGATGCTCGGGTATTCATGAGCCAGACGGGCCGGCCATGCCAAGCGCTCTGACTGCGTCGTCGTGGCCATCAAGTTGACAGCCATGGGTTCCCCTGGGGATTAGGAAAAGGCCAAAAGGGTCGTTCAGGTCAAGGTGACTGGACTGCGGCAGCAGGTCCCGCGGGTGCCGGTCAGGCCGTGCGCATCTGAATCCATCACGCCCACGTGGTGGGCTTCTGCAGTGGCACCGGGAGAGGCCGCTGCACACTAAATGTGAACCGTCAGTTCTGCCTGAGTGTCCGAAATTCTGACACCCTTTGTGTGCGGATGCAAGCAAACGCCACAGTGGGAGGGGATGGGAAGGGAAGGGGCAGCAGCAGCAAGACCATTAAACAGCCAGGGAGCCGGAGGGCAGCCGGGCGGGCTCGTGCCTCAAGGTGACCCTCCATACGACGAGGGGAATCACCGGCAGCTGTGAATGGCGGAGGGAGAGGGGAGATCATGGAGGCCATAGAGGAGGGGCGGATTAGAAATGGATGAGGCAAACAAAAGGGGAAGGAGAAGAAGAATGAGGAGTAAGGAGAGGGAGAGAGGGCAGCGAGTAGTGAAGAACCAAACACTAGAGGAAGGTTGGTTCAGGAGAGAGGGAGGGTCGGTTGGGGAGATGCGAGTATGATCACCTTCATTAACCGAATATGGAGAAGAAGGCGCTAACGATGCCACCCAGAGAAGCAGGATGCTGCATGGCGAGAGAGAGAGAGAGAGGGGGGGGGGAGGCAGGTTGGTGTAAGACATCCAGGTAAGTTGGGGGAAGAGAACAATGATAAACTCGAGGTAAACAAACTCCCACAAGAGGTCAGTCAGTCAGCCTCCACGAGTGGCCGCCGTCGCCTCCCTGAGTGAACCTCAAATATTGCCTGAACGGCTTTGTCTGTTCTCAGACTGATCACAATGTTACACCACCGCCACGATCTCACACCGGAAACTTACAATTTACTGGGCCAGAAATGATGCAATAATATCTGATTGATATTTTCCTAACGCCTCAAAAAATGAAAAATTTCAATAAAATAAAAGAAATTTTTTGCTCACGATGGTTGCGTAGGAAGCTGATAATACGAAGCCTGAAACAGCTAATGGCATGTTGAAACGGGGGAGACGAAGTGAAGATGGGGCAGATGAAGGAGGAGGGGGAGAAGAAGAATGGGGAGAGGAGGGAGAAAAGAAGAATGGAAAAAGGGAACATTGAGAAAGGCTGGTTGTAATTATTCAAGGTTGTGTGTGTACTGTGTAGAGGCGCCCCAGCGCCATGTTAACACTTGGTTGGCTAATAAATGACGCTCATCACTCCGACACACGAGCGAGCCTTTAGCGCCGTGCTTTCTTTAGCACTTTGAGTACGACGGTACAATCCTTCGGCACGAGGGCGCGATGGTCAGAGGTCACGCCACCATACTCAACAGCCACACCACCACAGTGCTGGAGCGGATATCAACGCACCAAGGAACATCAACGGGTGGTTCATGAGTCCTCCTTGGACGTTGCCAATAACACATGACAGGATCAGAACAAGTCACCCGTAAATAAGACAGACTTCATAAATAACAATACAAGTACCACAACTACTCAGACAAAATCTTGCCACACTGTAGGTACCAACGAAAACTTAATTAGCATCAGGAATACCTCGAACCGAATAAAATGATAGCAAGGTTATCATCACTTCAGATAATGAGAATCAAAATCAGACGAGACATCAAAATGTTCAGCTGAGGATGGGTAATGTTTTTCTCTCTCCATCGAACGTTCTGGTCAGGGACGGTCCGCATCGACTCGACCTCAAATAAAATATAAAATGGACACGAATGACAGGGAAGTAAAGTGAGAAAAGTATATAATATTCTAAGAGTTTTAGTCATAGCGGAAATTCTGCATTTAAAGTAAAAGAAAAAAGGTGTCCTGATTTCGAAATAACAGGAAAATGTTGTGTCAAACCTTAGCAGTGTCAGGAGCTAAATCCGCCTCCAGACAAAGCACGTCACCTTGCATGACGCACGTCCAGGTCGCACGCCTCAACCAGCAGCGCGACAAGACGTGGACTATACGACACGAGGTCAAACCAACCCAGAGGAAGGTTCAGAAGAGAGGCGTCAGATTACGCAGGATCTGAAGGAGGGAGTAATTAACTCCGCACGAAGGATATCTGCTGATGAGCGGGGGTTGGGGTGTGGAGGGGTGGGGAGGGGGAGGGGGAAAGGGAGGGGGAGGCAGACCGTTTTAAGAAAAAAAAAAATCCTCCTCCCCTCCCCTGGCTAGGTACCGCAAAGTGTTGCCAGGCCTGCGCCCACTACCCCGGACTGGGTCATGCGACCGTCCATGGTCTGAGAATCGTCATGAACGCCAGACGGTGTTCCCCCTCTCTCTCCGACTGGTGGTCTGACCATGACACTGACGGGATTAATGGCCCCTGACACTCAGTAATCCTACCGGTCAAATAACCAACCAAGGGAGCGACCGGCTGGCTACCCCGGGAACCGGTGGCGGCCGCCCGCCCGCCCGCTCCCGACTACACTTTCCCCTGGCGATTATGGGGGTATGGCCGAGGGAGGGGGGCATCTTAGATTACTGAGCCGTCAAGCAACACTGTGTTGTGATGACGCAAGGCTTCTGTCATCAAACCTCGGCAACACTGGCGCGACCACACGACCTTAAAGAGTCAGGTCACTGCAGAATGTCACAGAGAGATTAAAGAAAACGTATCTCGGTAAACTGCTGAATTACCATACATAATCATACGCTCATGAACACGCGACACATGTATACAAGGATCACGAAGCCAATCTAGACGAGGTGGTCACGGCAGCGGGCGACCTGGCCAACGTTGGACACGACTAAAAATGTCGTCCACATCAACGCCGACCAACAACAGCACATGGGAAAGAAAGTGGGTGAGTGAGTAAAACAGAGAGGCCAGGAGGGTCGACGGCCACTGCCACTCACTCTATGAAATGACCCATAAAGGACTTTTACGATAAGGCCGCCTTGCTCGTATTCCTGGCGATGTCCTCATTCGCAACCGACGACCAGTTGACGTCCGTGCCCGGGAACCCCCCTCCCCCTCCTGCCCCCAGCCACAAGTCCTGGTGTAAAAGCGACTCTCACTAGCGGCCTCTTGCCGCTGCGGGCCGGCCATATTCACTGGCCCGTCTTGAGCACTCCACCTGACGACATGGAAACGTTTGGCTCATGACAGCTGAGAGTCAGGCTCTTCATACTGGCTCAGCGGTGAAGCCTGTCGGTATCTAAGGCTCTGGCTCTGGTCCCAGAAGGCGGGCTATGAGAGGGCTGTGAAGCCCTGAGGGGGGACGGCCAAGACAGGGTGAGGACCTGAAGTCTTGGCCAGATGTTTACACTTCATATCACTTCATCCTACTTCAGATTTATCTTTTCTTTTATTTGTATTCAGTTCGAGGTGCAAGAACGTTACTGGTGTCTATATACCAAAAAGACTCAATACCCGAGAACCAAGACATTGCTGAAGTAGGTTTACGAAGCTCTTCAAAATGCAAACGAAAAACTGTGTTGTCAGTGTTGGTCGGTGAGGAGACAGTATACTGCCTGGCAGGCGGGTGTTGGCTGCCTTCCCCAGCACCACGTGCGCTCATCTGCACAAGACACCCTCTCCCGCACTCCGCCACAACCACGCGCCTCTTCACGACGCTGAGACCCTTGGTATAATGGCCTGGCCTTTACCTGACCCTTATGGGTCGAGTCAGAGGTCAAACCAGAGCGTCGTAGTGTCGAGTTCAAGAGGTTATAAGACAATCTTAACAAATCCTTCCTGCTGGAGGACGAGGGCAAAGCACTGCTTCTCTGCCCGATGTTGTTTACATTCTGGGGTCCGCGATAACATCTGACAGTCGACACTCCACAATTTCCAGGACTCATATTGTGGCAGCGAACCACAGTGTCTGCTGAGCGGTTGACGCAGCTGCGGTAAGTTATTTACCAGAGACCACAATAAACCCTCCTAGTTTACGAAACCAACCTGATAAAAGGTGATCATATTCACACGTGGATAACAAGCGATTCTCTCAGTGCCAAGTTGGAACACAATATCCGCGTCCTGATGATTCATAACGTGACTCACACAAGAATCATTTTACTTCACATATGTCTTATTCTATCCAACAACTATGGAAATAGTTCCTGACATTCAAGAAACAGGCGCAAATCAATCCCTCAAGCAATTCGATCAATCAATCCTGACAACTATGTCCACATACTGTGGTGTAGCGGTTAGCGTTCCTGACCCGTGACGCACTCACGGGCCGCCCCGGGTCGAGCGCATAGGTTCGAATCCTGGTTGCGGCAGTCAGTCCACAGTCAACCTAGACAGCGACGTGGGGACACAACATAAACATGGGTTTAGCTTCGTCCCCCCCCCCCTTGCCCCATCACCCTAACCTAACCCTACCCCACCTCCAGCACGAAGGGAGGGGAGTCCAATGGAGAGAGCTGGGAGCTCATAGCTACATATAGGCAAGTTGCTCTGTCCGGTACTGGTCAACTCCCCTCGTCCCTATCCCCCTCCCCCAACCCTAACACACACACACACACACAAACACACACGAAGGAAAATCAGTCCTTATCGGGTCGTGATCATATAAAAGACGGTCACATTACAGGGTAAACTATTAATGTTTCTGGTTAGTGGCGTGACGAGGTAACATGACATGAATGGTGCTCCTGTTGCTGCTGCTACCTCGCTTCACGCATGCTCTGGAGAGAGAGAGAGAGAGAGAGAGAGAGAGGAGTTACTATGAGGGACTGGTGAACCCAAGGAAGGAGAGGAACCAACACCACGACGACGGAGGTGGCCGACAAACCCTCTTCCTTACAACGCAACCCGTTCCTAAAGCAACACAAACCGACGGACCGACCAACCAACGCGACGTGCGCCACACCTGACCCAGCCGGCCGAGGGGGTCGTGGGGGACCAGAGGGTCTGGTGGGGTCGTGCTTTGAAGAGCAACTTCAAGAACGACTTCAAGAAGATCCTCAAGGGGCTCAGGCCAAGATGAGGGAGAGTCCGTGATGCCTCACTCTATATTTGTAAACTCCCGGAACAATGTGGGCGAGGGAAGGGCGGCTTGAGGCACCAAGCACACGCAACGCGTGTACCCCACACGGACGCAACGCAAAGAAACACATCAAGGTGATGGAAACACAATCTGGGGTCGATCGGTAACACAGGCTATGACAGATAACCAGTCTTTTCCAACCTGTACGGTGTCGTGTCTTCCTCTTATGTGATCGAGCGTTACCGCAACTCTGTCTGGCATTCACCCGACCGTAATGTATGAATCTATACCGTATATCCCACCGCCAGAGGACCCGGCTCCCGTGTCTGTCTTGGATGGTCGCAAAGGGAACCACCAGCCCTGAGGCAACCCCCACGCCGGGACACACACACAAAAAAAGCGAAAAAACGCCAGCTGTTCCCTGAGAGGAGCGAGGAAACTTTGACTCTCCGGCGAAGACACACTCGTCGGGGAGAAAAAATGAAAATCTAGAGGAGGGAAGCAGACGACTCACAGTGGTGCCAACAACACGGGCTGGAAGGACCGTGAAGGCTTTGCTGCCGGCGTTGTGAGACGCTGGAGACCCGCCAGACATTAGTCAGACTCGGCCCCTTGCCTTCACACGCCCCTAGCCCCTTCCTCCTCTTCACCTAAGTGGGGGCCAATGATCCACACACACCAGCGCCAACACGAGGAAGAGCCAATGCTTCAGTGTCTCGGGGAAGAAAGAAAGTTTGGCTTTACGAGATGTGAAAAACAGGAGTTCCAGGACGGGGTCGAGACCAAAGGTACCATTGTCTACGTCAATAAGGAAACCACAAATTATAAACAACTGACCCAATAGTGCCACAGCGGGACGAGACTGGCACTGGCCCCGCCATAGCTTTCAGCCGCTGGCCAATCCCGTTGAGGGTAACAAGAAAATTAACCGTTATGCAGTTTTCTGGCAACTCATCCGACATGGCAGATGTTCAGCAACATGAGAGTAGAGTTTTCACTGTTGTCCTGATCTGTGTAAAATGAGTTTAACAAACAAACTATACTGGAATAAATGATAATGCAATAATCAAAAATATATAAACGTCTCACTTACACGGATGAGTAAATATTACTTTTACAACTTTCAAAATGAAAGATCTTTATTTTCGACGGCAGCTGACAGAGTTGCTTCCTAACCACTTGAGTTAATGAACTATCTGAGGGCGCGGGATCCCCCCCCCCAATTAACCACAAAGCTCTTCACTTACAAACTCGAGTCATCAGCAAACATTCCCAGTCCGCCTCAGCGAAGCCCAGGCCGCTGGGCAATAAAGCAGCCCGGAGTTCCCGCGCACAAGCTGAGCAGGACAAATGTGAAGAACACCTCGGGCACTGCGGTACGATCCTTTAGCACGACGGTACAATCCTTCCGCACTGCGGTACGATCCTTTAGCACGACGGTACAATCCTTCCGCACTGCGGTACGATCCTTGGGCACGACGGTACAATCCTTCCGCACTGCGGTACGATCCTTGGGCACGACAGTTCCGCCACTGGGTCTTGATTGGCCTGTCTTAGGCCAGAAGGCAGTGTATCACGGACAAGGGCAGCAGGGTACCGACCATCATGCTTCTCTTCTTTTTTTCTTCATTTTCTTTTTTCGCTTGGAGGCTCCGGTCGCTGAGAAAACTCCACATCGAGGCCGGGCCTTCATGTAAATATAGAGAGGATTATGAAAGGGAAAAATAAAAGACAAGGGAAAGTAATTACGAATTCTGGAGGAAGTGAAAAATCCAGGGAAAGTTGCCATACGTCACCGTTATAACCACACCGGGCCAGCCTGATGTAAAATATTCAAGTGTTCATTCTGAGGGGTCTGGCTCGAGCGCTGCACCAGCAAGGTGTCATTAAAACCTTGGCCCAAGGGACCTCTCCAAGCTGACCATGTCAATTGCCATCCTGGCCAGCTCAACCCGTGGTCCAGCTCTATCCACTGCGGACTCTATAGTATTCTCATGGCAGTGAGATCTCTCGTCCACTTCCGAGTACACGATGTAATCCTCTCTGACCCCAAACCAGCTCTTGCGACACTCTCCGGAAGGAGTGCTCTGCAGGAACCTGTTCCATCAATCATTCACTCTCTGCCTGTAGAAGCCGAAAACAGAGCCGCACGCACCCAGTTCCTGTGGATACCTTCAGATGTTGGATATTAGCGTCATAACCGTGTAGATAATCTAGCTATACATGTCCGTCTGCTCTCGGACCCTACACCAGATCATTTTGTGCTAAAGTTACTTCAAAATAGAAGGGCATCGGATCCATACCAGACAATGTGATATTGTACCTGCCAGAATATGCCTGGGGTATACAGGTACATGTGGCGAGGAACCAAGACCCTGAACGTTCCAGATGCCGACTCTGTTCTGCACCTGAAGAACAGAAGCTAAGAAACAGACGCCCGGTAACAGGGATATGGTTCACCCTCAGCACCGGTGCCTGACCGGCTCCCCTCCTTATCGAGCCTCTTAATTACCCAGGCTGCCGCTGGTGACCCCTAAACAATGGCCCTCCTGTGGGGGTGATCGTGGACATCCCAGTTAACCTTTTCTAAAACTATATATATCCAGATCCTGGGTTTCCTTACACTACGCATCCCAGTTACTTGGCTGCAGGACTGTGCAGAGCGACCTGACTCTCTCTCTAATGACACTCCTCGTCTCAGACGTTACCTTAACTTTTGTCAGTAATTCCGATAATAATAAAGAGACCAACCGCTCTATGTTTGGTAAAATATATCAGTGATTATCACAAAGAGAGATGGTCAACATTGCACAGCACCTCCTTATCTTTCCCCCTTAATTACCCTCCTACAAACAACTGCCTTCGAATACCGTCATCATATAACTCTACGACCAGCTCCAAGATCGCACTCCACGCAGGAGCAGGGAAGTAATGGACCCCTCTTGGAGCGAGAAGGTCCTCGACGAGAACTGTACTCCTTTCCCTCCACAGACGATGATAAAGCTTTGTGGAAAGTGGCCTGGCCAGCGGTGTCAGCACCAGCTGGTGGGGACCGACAACAACAGATTTCAAAGATACAACTAACTTGAAAAAGTTAAATACAAGTTAAATAAAAAGTAAAAACTTAAAAAAAAAAGAAAAGGCTCCTGCTGCCCCGACGAGTTTTCTCTAGTTGCATCCACATATTGTTTATATCTTCCTAAGCTTTACGCATGCGCCTATCCCCAAGGAGTCTTCTGTGTTCACTGTAGCCTTTGCATCGATGTAATAACCTGACCCATCCCAACAAACCTCGCACTAAAAATAAACTCGGGAATCAAATTCTCTGCCCACCAGATGTTTGTATACTGAGAAGGGGAGAGCGCGGCGCGCCTGCGCCGGTAGACCCAGAGCCGGAGGGGGGGGAGAATGCCTCCACCCCACTCCTCAGCAGCGACCAACCCTCACGGAATGATGATGACGAAAAATAATAGCCCTACAGTCGTCCAGATGATGGCTGTAACGCAGACAACCGTAAGGCTGAAATTTACAGAGACGATAGTTGCACTAACGAGGGTTCCAGGAGCCAGCTGGAAACAAACCTGAGGGTTCCAGAATTAACCGTTCCAGAGTTAAGAGATTCAGATCTCCACCAATGACGGCGTCATCCTCCACAGTTCCTTGGTTCTGGAGTCCCCAATTCCAACAGTTGTTCTTGGATTCAGTCTCTCCACAGTATCATAGCGTCCAGTCCTCAGTCCACAGTATGTCTCCAGTCCACACCGACGGACTGGAAGCTACGTGTCCAGTCGTCGTCTTCACCACAGCTCACGTGTAACTGTTCTCACGGTGGTCTCGTGAGTTCACCTAAAAAAAAAAAAAAAAATCTACGAAACACACTCCATCATCCGAGGTGAGGGCATTTTCCCTGAGGGGGAGGCAGAGGGCAACAGACTGACACCGAGTATGGGCGGGCCTGGAACCCCGTCCCTGTGGCTCCCAGTGTGTTAAGTTTCTTGTCACAGAGAAGCCGACGGGGTAACAAGCAAGAAGTGTGCCAGATGAACTCATTTCATCCCAATACTGAGGCACAAACAGACAAGTCAATAAAGATGTAATAAAGACAAAAACGTAAACAGACAAATAATTAATCAGTCGCATGCGGCACATTACGCGGCAGAAAATGTCTAAACCCCGCAAAGCACGCGAAGAAAGGTGCATATTGCAACCCTTCCCGGGGTTCCCTACACTCCCAACCCAACCCCAAATACGATTGAGGAGGTCGGCAGCGTGGCCACACCTTCCCCGGGATCAGGGGAGGGCAGGCACTCGACAACACACGTGCTAAAAATGGCGGCTTTGTTATCATCATGGCCCTGGCCCACCCGACCCCTGGTGCCTGTAACTGGGGTGCCACCCCCCCCCTCCCCTCCCCTCCCTGGACGCAACACACGGCAGGAACAGATGGCGACGGGAAGATTAAGGATCCGGGCGAGACAAGGGCGAAGGATGGCAAACCTGAGAGAGATAAAGGGGCAACGCAAAGGCTGCTGTCTGGGATGTCAGGAGGTGTGGCAAGAAAGGCCCGGACCAGTGACAGGCTAAGGAAGTCCGGTGAAGCATCAAAGGGTGGCTGATGGCTGCAGGCAAGGAGACCATGCTGAGGCTGGGGTACTGCCACTGTGGCACGGGTGACTCCACCCTGCCGTGCGCTCACTCACCCTCTCCCCCTGCCATTCCTTCTCAGAATCCACCCCCACTCCCTCGCCAGCCCTGGCCGCCAGTACACGGTTGTTAGCACGTCCAGTACGTCATCCGTACACCAGTCCGTGTCTTCACTGTCGTGGGCCTCCAACACAGCCGTGCCCTGATAAACCCTCTCACTAAGCGGAGAGGGAGAGAGATGCAGGGAGGAGAGGCAGAAGGCGTTTGTTCACCACAAGCCATGCCTGTACATGGACCATTATCATCACTACTCTCTCTCTCTCTCTCTCTCCCGCTTCCTGCCAGGAAGACTCTCACCCCATTAACGTGGGCCCCTCGCCTGTCTGGCCCACCTACCTCACTCACACACCTGACGCCTCTCCCTCTCACTCCCATATTAACTTCTCTCACATCCACTCTCTCCTTCTCTCTCTCTCTCTCTTTCTCCCCCTCTCTTCGTCACGCCTATCCAAATTCCTCCCCTTTCCTATCGTTTGTCCTTACCTTACCTTTCCTCCCTCCTCCCCTCCAGCCTGTGGGGAGGTTCCCCTCACCACATCCATGCCTCCCCATCACTGGCTTGAATGGCCTCTGTTCCCATCATCAATTTTTCCATGTTAAGAGTTCTCTCTCTCTCTCTCTCTCTCTCTCTCTCTCTCTCTCTCTCTCTCTCTC
>JAYMFT010413361.1:0-18099 GCA_038088735.1 Panulirus argus | reverse complement strand
AACACATTCCCATTATTCAAACTCAAGCCTGACAGCAACAAGAAGCAATAGAGCTACAGCAGAGGCTATGGCAGTTCATGATATCTTGAAAGAATATTTTGTTTCCCCAGGTGGAGCTCTTGAGTGGCAAGACTGAATGATCCAGCCTAATGTTTAGTTTATAGTAAATATGCCTTATGTATAGTTCATAGCATAATGTATAGTACATAGTGAATAAACCTGTTGTACCTGTACACTTCAATGCAGTAGCAACCTCTTTCCACAAAGCAGCAATGACATCCAGATCTCAGCGCCTGCGGTTGCTGGGCTCATATATAGCAGGGCGCTCTCGAACTAAGTTGATTAGCAGCTCCACTTGCATAATTGCTCACACCACAGCAGACTTGCTGTGACTGACGTGAAAAATAGGCCCAGCCCTAAATGTGACTCGACGCGACGCACCATGACTTGAATTGATTCGACTCTTTGGTGTAAACGTTTCTTTCAAAGATCCATACAAATCAGTGCTAAGCTGGAGTGGCGATTCATGACACGTGATGAATTATCTTGATGTGACTCGACTCGACTCGACTCGCTTGGTGTAAAGGAAGCCTTATTGCATACCAAGTCACACATTTCCATCCTATCAACAATAAATGATGTAAATCATTATAATTATTCACTATACCTGACAAAGCAACAACAAAGATGATGGCTGTCACTCCCTCAAAACAGTGGATCCACTTTTTCCTTTCTGATCTTTGACCACCCACATCAAATAATCTGTAATGAAAATTCTGCATCATAATGTGAAAGTAGTTTAGGGAAGATTAACACAGAAAGAGATAAGCAGAGAACATACACATTATGAGTTAAAGAGGTCAAGAATCTAGGTTGTGGAAATAAGTTATTTGAGAGGAGCATATGGTATGAATAGATGGAGTAGAAAGTAATGAGCAGGAGTATGAGAGATTTGGTATGTCAGGGAAAGCAAAGGGAATCAATTGTGGAGTGGTAGATTGGGTGAAACATAATACTCTGAGGTGGTTTGGGCATGTGGAAGAAATGCAAGAAGGAAAGTTTACAAGGAGAGTGTACGATAGTACAATATAAGGAGTTGGTGTGAGAGACAGACCACCTGTGACATGGGGATATAGAGTGGCAGAGTACTGGAGAGAGAGAAGTGTTGGAAGAATGTGTGGAAAGGTGTATGCAAGGGAGATATTTAAGGAAAGGAATAAGTGGAGATTCTTTTGCTAAGGCCATCCCCTTGATGAGAGTTCCTGGAGGGAATGGATATCAGAGACATGGATAGAGAGATGCACATAAGAAGAAGATTAAGCATCATTCAGAGAGAATGTGAGTTCCTAAGCCACAAAGGTGTGAAATTGTAAGCTTAACTTATCAAATGAACAAAATCCAAGCTTATATAGATCAGAACATAGATTGATACCATAGTGAAACCCCAATTCCTATATTTGAAATGACATTATTGATACCACAGTGAAACCCCAATTCCTGTATCTGAAATGACATTATCATTTAAGCAGAAAAAAAATCTAAATTAAGTAAAACTAAACTAATAATCAGTGTAAAAGGTTGGTTTGCAGTACTTTACTCACATATGTCTCTCTCACTGCACCAAAGAATCTTGTTAATTATCATAAAAATTGGCTGTGTTTGATTCAGTGCAAAACACAGCCAAAATATCCAAGTGATGTCCATTACAAAACATAGCCAAAATATTCAGGTGATGTCCACTACAAAACACAGCCAAAATATTCAGGTGATTTACACCACAAAACACAGCCCAAACATCTAAGTGATGTACACCACAAAACAGCCAAAATATTCAAGTGATGTACACCACAAAACACAACCCAAACATCCATATGATGTACACCACAAAACACAGCCCAAAAATCTATGTACACCACAAAACACAGCCCAAAAATCTATGTACACCACAAAACACAGCCCAAACTTCCAAGCGATGTACACCACAAAACACAGCCCAAACATCCATGCGATGCAAAACACAAAACACAGCCCAAACATCTAAGTGATGCATAACACAAAGCAAAGCCAAAACATCCATGTACACCACACAACACAGCCAGAACATCCAAAAAACAATCAAAATATTCAAGTGATGTACTTCACAAAATACAGCCCAAACACCCAAGTGATGCACATCACACAACACAACTAAAACATTAAAGTAATGTGCACCACAAAACACAGACAAAATATCTAAGTGATGTACACCACAAAATGCAGCTAAACCATTCACGTAATGTACACCATAAAAAAAAGCCAAAACATCTAAGTGATGTACACCACAATAAGTGGCTAAAACACTCAAGTGATTTACACTTCAAAACACAGCCAAAAATTCCAAGTGATGTACAGTTAATTCCAATTTTACCAAGCAAGATTTTATCATTACAGATATTTTGTCTCCTCTTGCCTATCTTAGTTCCTGATCTGCATGGTTAATGTTTAAAACAAATGGTTTACAAATGTCTAATCAAAATAAATATCTGATCATATAAATATAGATAGTTTTTAGAGGCTTTTGATATGAATTTGCTTACTGGAAATCAACTGCCATCCAGTTTATATGTAAACTTATTACTGAAAACATCACAAGCTGTTTAAAGAATCACACGTGTGTTAAAGGTCACTATATTACAAAAAAGTGATCACAACAAAAAGCTCATGAACAGCAGAAATTAACCCTTAACACACTACTGATATATACTTATGCATATCCTTATGATGAGTTCCAAATAAAAACCTATGATTCAAGTTTCCAGCATCTTGTTTATATACAAAAGCAGCTGTAGCAATCAGGTATGATTGCTAGATGTCACAATGTTCTTGAACTGTTTTCTGGAGAAAATCTACCACTAACTATTTTGCACAACAAAAAAGAATCTGGCAGTTAAATAAGATAAATTCCCAATGTCCCTTCACTTAAAGCCCTGAGTAGTGACAATCGATATGTCTGGACTTCTTATACTGTTTTCCCCATGATAATCTTTATCATAAAAAAAGTGAGTCCAAGGATTAATACTGGAGAATTACTAAACAGATAGGTTTGGAGTTGAAAAGTTAAGAGCTACACAATATGGTATCAAAACTCAACTGATCTTTCAATACTATGGCTAAAGATCTTAATATTCCTATCATATATAACTTTTAATATACAACAAAGTGGTTCAGTGTCCTTCACAATCTTATCGTTTCATATATCAACAGACTCCTCCACTGATGCACTATTTAATCCTCTCCCAACTTAACTCAAATCTCTATCTACACCTATTAAAATTCTCCTCACCAATGTACAATGCTTCAATCATTCTCCACACATTTTTTAAACAGTCGTTAACTGTCTCTCTTTCATTGAAAAGGTTAGCATTTGGAACAAACACACATTGGCCTCACTTACATATCAAGTATAATGTACCAAAACCAAAGCCTAACAATAAACTTACTTGAAGTTCAGGTTTTTGAAGGAAAAATTTGTCTCAACAATTCCTGTTGTCTTCACTCTAGTGCGTAGGACATCTTGTTGCGTAGGTATGTAGCCAGGCCGAGAAATACGGTCTAAAGCATTTAGATAATAAGCAGCTGAATCATTAAGCTGGTATTCTCGCGACCGGCTGTTAAGACCAAGGGGAACATAACTGTGCATGATTAGAGTTTTAGGATTTGTTAATAATTATCATAATACACATTTCTTGTCCTCATATCAAAAAATGCTGAAAAAGATGACAAAAATAACTACATCACCTTTATCAGGTGCTAAGAAAAAAACTTCAGTCTCAGACTTAAATATTATTTCTTGCAGAATTTACAGCTATCACTCACCTAAAACAATGCTGGACACCACTGTCATTCCACAATCGTTTCATCATGCTTGCCAATTCAGGTGTTAATTCACCTTCGTCTGCTGCACTTGCCAAAGTGAAAAAATGTCTAGCATCATCCTGAAAATACAGAAAATAATCATTCATCATATGCAAAACATGAAAAATACTAGTCAATGACAATGCACCTTCCTTGGACTTATTGTACTGAGTTTATGTAAAGGCTGCAAATTTTGTATTTGTTTACATCAGCAGACCATTGGAAAACAGAACATGGACAGAAAGAGAATGGAAGAAACCCGAATCCTCAAAATAACTACATCAAGCCTCAATTATTTCTATGTGTCATATATATAATTTTCTTCACTGACAATATGATAGCACTTGCAAATTCACACCTGATAGTATGCCTGAGGTAAAAAAAATTACTTTATCAAAAGCATACTTATTTGGAAAATAGGCAATAACTTATCAATGACTTTAAATGCCACAAAATTATATGCATACAGAATGGAACTCTGAATGATTAAAATCAAATAAAAATCTGTCCTGCTAAAATAATCTTATATCGCAGCACAATTAGTAAGCTTGAAGGGATGTACAAAACTTCTGAATGATCAGCTATCCATAATTAGAAACCAGTTCCACAAAATTATTATTTTAGCAATAATATAACCCCAGGACCCCTATTCCTTGAGCTCCTGCAGTTTCAAGTTTGTGCTACAATCAGCAGGAGGCACAGGATGGACTTTTTAGGAGTGAGAAGTTCTTTGCCAAGATTGTTCTCTCATGATACAAGCTTGTCAAATGTGAGCTTTTCACTTGAGGTATAACCATAAGCAAGTGGGGTCCAGTTCCAGATTAATATAATCATCAACCACCTCAGGACTCTTTTCAGAAAAGGTCTTAGTGTTACTCAAGGATCCTATTTCCAGGAGGTCTTGCAGCCCAAGCCTGCACTACTCTCAGTACTGGGGACAGGATGTGCTCCTTTGAAGCTAGTTCTTTGAGACTGTACTCTGTTTTGTTAAATGAAAATGATGCATCCTTGCAATAGGTAACTTTTCACTCTCATTGTGATCTCAAGCTGGTGGAGTGTACACTGTTTTCTCAAATGACAATGATACATCCTCGCAATAGATAATTCTTCACTCTCATTGTAATCTCAAGTTGGTGGAGTCCAGTAACATCATCAGTTCCACATGCAGAGACACAGGTGTTGCTAGACTCTCCCTGTATATGATTAAAGGCATTAGCAAAAAGTCTTCTTGGGCAAGGGCTTATCACTGTCATCAGATGAAAAGGAGTGCAATCTTGTAAAGGAACTTTTCACTCCAGAGAAATCCATCACCTCCCTGCTAATGACTGTAGTGTAGTCATGAATCTGGAGGAGCCCCATAAAAGAAGTCTTAGTTATAAAATAAATAATAATAATAATAATAATAATAATAATAATAATATATATATTTATCATACATATTCGCCATTTCCCGCGTTAGCAAGGTAGCTTTAAGAACAGAGGACTGGGCCTTAAAGGAAAAAATCCTAACTTAGCCCCCTTCTCTGTTCCTTCTTTTTTTTGGAAAAAAAAAAAAAAAAAAAAAAAAAAAGCACAGAATAATGAATCACTACAACAAAAACTCTGGATACTATGAGACATGATCTTATTATTCTACCATTTTTCTCTTTAGTATACTTGATTGCTCTTTCCTGTGTTAGCGAGGTAGTACCAGGAAACAGACGAAGAAAGATCCATTCACTCACATACACACATATATACATACATGCACATATACGCACAATACATACCAACATATACATATATACATACATATACATATACATGCATTTACACATATACATATTCATACTTGCTTGCCTCCATCCATTCCTGACGCCATCCCGCCCCACAGGAAATACCATCGCCAACCCATGTGTCAGCGAGATAGCGTCAGGAAACATACGAAAAGGCCACATTCGCTCACACTCAGTCTCTAGTTGTCATGTGTAATACACCAAAACCACAGCTCCCTATCCACATCCAGGCCTCACAGACCTTTCCATGGTTTACCCCAGAAGTATCACATGGCCTGGTTCATTCCACTGACATGGTACAGCATAATAATTCATGGCTCTACTAGACAAACAAAGGATTCCCTAAGATGCTGTACAGCATAATAACTCACTGCTCTACTGGAGTCTTTGAAGTCAATCTTGAGTTGCCCCATGGCTCTGATGATTGCCATGAGTGATTGGATGGTATTAGAATAAACGACAGGCCGATACTGTTCACATTCTTCTCGTGAGTATCCTGTCTCATGGATAATCTTCATTTGTTTCACGATAGTGCTCTTACCAGATTCACCAGCACCTGTCAATAAAAAGTCATTTGAAAAAAAATTAAGAAGGTATCAACACCAATATCATCCTATATCTGAAATATACATCCATTTATCTGCCTGCTAACTCTACAGTATTGTCTACTCTGCTTAACAGCCTTGAACATAAGATCATGAACTGTATTTACTTAATCTGTGATAATGAGAACAAAATATACCACACTACCAAATAATCACCAATTCTGCACAATACCACACTACCAAATAATCACCAATTCTGCACAACATCTTCATGCAGGTGATATTCTATCCTATTCGCAAAACATGTCTACATATGCATGACTAGGAACAATTTACCATACATTCTCTTCTTAAATAACCCCATCTTTTTTTGGGATACTTCTTTCACAAATACTTTTGCAACATCAAAAGGGTTAAAGTCATTTTAACTGGCCCTTCCCACTTTTGAGCATTTTTGTGTTTGATGTTACAACTCTGTCTTTCCAGTTTCCTCTCCTGATTCAAAAATTACATCATATGGTGTTCTAAAATGTTTCCTTAGTTTCCTCAGTTTCTTTATCTAAATGATGTAAGGTATCTTTTCCAAAGGTTTAGCATCTGCCTGATATTTAGCAATTTCTACTTTGAAAGCTTTCTGAGACTCCTAGCTAGCAACTCCAGCCTTTACCTTATTCCCTCTAGAAACCAACAAATTACTCTTCCTTATATTCTCAACTCAGGATCATTTCCACTGCACCATTTACATTTTCAACAGCAATCCATCCTCTAGCATGGCAATTGCCATGTCTATCTTTTCCGCTGCTTAATCCAATTCAGAGAGACAATATTTTTTCATTCCAATTCTAATGCTGTTCTGATTGAAAACATTTTTATGTAACACCACATTCATCATTTCTACCATATTTCCTTTACAGTAAACATTTCTATATATTGTTCTACACTCCTATTAAAGATTCTTATTCTAAATGCTGTCAGAAAGATCACTATTGCAAGAAATTTCCTGTATATCATTATATATTTTCATTCGTACATATTCACCATCTCCCGCATTAGCAAGGTAGCGTTAAGAACAGAGGACAGAGCCTTAGAGGGGAAATCCTCACTTGGCCCCCTTCTTTGCTTCTTCTTTTGAAAGAGTACAAACAGGAGGAGAGGATCATATTCAAGTAACTGAAAAGTTTTTATTACACACAAACACCCTTCATGCCTCTAATGGTGCTAGTTTGGCAAATATTCACTTCAGTGCCTGTTTCAAGGGAGATGTTCCCTAATTTCTACCCTTGCAAAATTCAATTATCACAGATTTCTCCAGAACACACATATGCTACCTTCAGCTCATGATTCTTTTCATCACTTCATCTATCCTTTTATATTTCAAAAACTCTCCCATGTAAAGAGAATAAGCATAAATAGCAAAGAAATGATGGATATGCTTGTACCATAAGTTTAACAATGCAAAATGTACAAGTTGAATATGCCAAAAATAGTACCTCAAATAAATTTTAGCTAATAGCACCATTCTAAAAACTTACTTCTGCAAATGAAAATAGTCAACTGCGACCATAACCCCCAAGCTAAAAGTGTGCATCAAACGAAATCATCAGAATATTGTATATACCAAATATAAATATAATGAGTTCACTAAAGATGAGGTCTTCACACAAACCTACCTAAGAGGAGAAGTTTGACTTCTCTGGCAGCACGTTCCCCAGCAAGTCGTAAGTCTTTGTCTATCTTTTTGCTTCTTTCTGCTGCTTCTTTGTCAGCAGCAGTACTCATTGCACACCCCATGGCTGCTGATGGGTGAGAATGCTGCCCCCCTAGAAAATAAATATTCTTTCTTTAGTTAGGATTCATGTTACCTCACTTTCCGAGCAAAGATTATCACTTAACCGAGTTTGAGGAATAAAGTATTAAAACGGAAAACTTAATTTGTCTTAAAAAAAAAAAAAAAAAAAAAAAAAAAAAAAAAAAAAAAAAATCATACCCCTAAAATCTCTATGGACACAAGCTACAACCAACCAGGTGCATGCTGATGGTCTTGGTCAAGCAACATCTTCAGTAAACTCAGCAGTTACTCTCTCATCATCTTTGCGTAATTCCTTAACATTTAAAAAATCCTCCTTTTATTATTTATATGGAATCCAACTTTAAGTGGGTTTACTATATACTATCCATCTCACAAAGTCACTGAAATTACAAGGAAACTTTAGCATGAGACTTGAAATAACTGAAATATGAAGCATAAAGGAGAAATTAACCAAGCAGGAAGAATGGGATGAGGACGACATAGTGCAATCAGAGATAAAAAACAGAGAGGTATGCCATCAAATTTTTTTCCTTAACTAGTTTTTCTAACAGAAAACACTATCAGTATTGTTATTCATGATCTTTCACACATTTTCAAAAATACAGATCAGGTATAATGCTTATGAGAGCTGCATAACATCTCCAAAAGGAAGAAGCAGTAATTCCTCACCCACAAATCTTCCTAAATCTCTCATTTTCTTTCATCACATTTCTGAAAATAAATAAAAATAAATTACAGTGATAACATAAGCATAACTTTGTTATCCACTCTATTGAGGACACCCCACATAACGAATATTACAAAATCTGCTTCCCAAAAGCCAGGGTGTTATTCAAGTGCTACAGATCAATGTAGGCACCACAGCCTAGCTGGTTTGGGGTGAATGGTTAAGGAGTACCATTTAACAAAACACACACACTAACACTCACACACACACACACACACACACACACAAAGTTTACCTCACACAGAAGGTTGGCAGGCTGGATCTTGTGGACCTTCGAGACAATGGAAGTAAACCAATGATGATACTGTTCAAGGTGACATTGCAGAATTGGAAGATTTTCAGAGATCTTTCACAACCTATATTAATTTGGTAAAGGAAAGGAAATTACTGAGAACAGCTAAAATCTCAAAGGCTATAAACTCCTTGGAGAACAGAGGGGGGAGGTATATTATCACCTATACCTGGAAAATCCGAGAAGGTATGGTTCCCGACTTACATTTGGAAATAATAACCTACCAGCATGGAAAACTTTTTAAAATATCACCTCTGAAACCCAAAGGCACAATATGCACAAATACATAGAACTCCTTTACTATTTGGGGCCCAAGACTCCTCAGCACCTTGCTTGCTATCATCAGAAACATGGGATGAACAATAGAGAAGTTTAAGAGTGCATTGGACAAGTACCTACAAAGTGTACCAGAACAGCCAGGCTGTGGGGGATATGTATGCCCGAGGGCTACTGGGTTGGGTTGTTAGTTGACAAGGCTGTTTCAATCTGCAACCCACTGGCCCATAAAGCCCTTACAGGATGACTGGTCTGATGCACTTTGTAGATACTTGTCCAATGCACTCCTAAACATCTTTACTGTGCATCCCATGTTGTTTCTGATGACAGCAGGCAAGGTGCTGAAGAGTTTTTGGGCTCCAGATGTTTAGGGTGGTCTCTCTTTTTACACATGTTACACCTTTGGATTTCAGAAGTAGTGTTTTACAATGTCCTCCATGCCTGTCACGCTAGCAGAACATTATTTCCGAATGTATTTGAGGAACCACACCGTCTAGGATTTTCTAGGTGCAGATGATATACCTCTCAGCTCTCTAAGGACTATAGCTTTTGAGATTTCAGCCATTCCCAGTAATTTATTTCCTTTCCTTTACTCCACAGCCTCAGAGATTTCAGATTGGGCTGTTGATCAAGCAAGATGTTGGAAGCCGCAGCCTACAGGCCCACACAGTTTCCACTGCCTGGCTGGTGTGGTACATTTTGTAGGTATCTGTCCAGGGCACTCTTACACTTCTCTACTGGGCATCCCATGCTGTGTCTGATGTAGCATTAATATGTTGTGAAAGAGCTCTAAAAAATTTCTAATTCCACAATCTGGCCTGCCATGTAGGGTGATCTCTGAACACAGCAATATTCATTTTGTAAAAGAATTAGCAGTCTGAATTCTATCATCATTGGTCTTTCTTCTGCCATGTATCATTAACAGTGTTTACATTTTCTTATGAGTTTATGCAACACTGAAATCATGTAATATATTTTAGTTATACTGTAAAACTTAAAATAAAGACAAGTCTCAGATGTTGGGGAAAGTCTGTTGAGGTTTTCATACTCTATGTTCATTTCTGTACATGTCTTAACTACCCTTAGAGTGATAAATCCTATCATCTTTCCTGATCTACAAAGCTCACCTTCCATCATTTATTTCTTAGCATGAAAAAATTATGTTCTATGTACTCCACAGCTGGTCTAAATCATTCATTTTAGGTGTAAGGAGTCCACTGATACACCATGTGTTTCCTTCAAATCCATAAGTTATGGTGTCTGACTATTGGAACTTTATCAAGAAAAATATCTAACTCATTTTTCTATGTGTTCATCCTAGCTACCAGTATTCATCACAACTACACATACTGGCATCATATATTTACTTCCCATCACCTGAAACATGTATGTGTAATGAACAATATAAAGTAACAATTATATTACACAAGACCTAAGCTACATCTTAAATCAAAATGTGCTAACAAGATCATGGCTTTAAGCAGCCCTTGGCCGTTAGCTAGCTACCACTAAGAGTAATAGAAAAGTGGGAGTGGCCAGCAAAACCCATCTAGAGGAAATAATAGGAAATGGCCTGAGTGGCAAAAGATTAAGTGATGAAAGAGTAGCTTTATAGTGATGTGGTGTACCTCAAGAGCAAAAACAGAACATGAGGGGGAACAGCAGCCACAGGAACAATCCTAAAGCTAAAGCTGTGCATTTTTACTTTTGAGGGAATAGGCCTTAGGCCCTTCAAACCACTTTTTTTCAGTGAAGCCTGAAAACAAAATAACATGAAATATGGGGGCAAATCACCAATATACTCACACATTGTATCTAACCTCAAGAACACCCTGGATAAGTACTTACAAAGTATACCAGATCAGCCAGACTGTGATGGTTACATGGGCCTGCAGGCTAGTTTCTAACAACTTGGTCAACCAAACAACCCTAACTCAATAACTTGGGCCCAGCCCAAGCTGCTGAGGGTAAAAGACCTCAAAAGGGTATGCCAGACATGTTGAGTGATTTTGATGTATAATGCAAATGAAGTATTTGGAGAATGCTGTGCAAAGATAACTGTGGAGCATGATTCAGAACATTAAAGTACGAGGTTGTTTATCTGGTAAAAGTCTGGATTAACTCTGCATTGCTATTAGCTTTGGATAATGAATAACTGTACTATAATGTTAGAAAAGTGTTTTGAGAATAAAACAACTGTTGTAAAACACTGCATTTTACTAACATTTAGTAGTAAATCAAAGAAAATTTGGAGTTAATTAAAGTAAAAGTAAGTACTGTGATACACTAATAAAAGATCAACAGACTCTACAAAAACATCATCTAACATTACCAGCAGTCAAGATCTATCTTCATGAAATATACGTCACACTTATGACTGAACACAGAAAAATGGCTTTGAATGTCAACAAACATGACAGCAAGCAACCATGTGATTCCTAGCAGAAAATTTAATGTTGGTATATTTCTATCATTTCATTTACTTGGTAAGGTTAGGAAATATTTTCATAGGTCCTGTTTACTATTCATTGGAGCATTTCCTACTTTTACAGTGATTCCCAAAGTTTACCTCTTCACTACTGCCTATCTAATATTGTTAGCTAAAATATACTGTTCCAAATCATAATCTGCGGCTACTAATGTATTCTCTAAAGACTAATCTGACACTGCAAAATGAAGTTAGTCAATACTCAAAGGTAACAGCATTGTAGAGCTATACTAATATTAAGTATTGCAATAGTTGTAAGAATTTTGAATTACTGGGAAACTGTGGGGCTAATTGATGTAAAACAACCAAAACTTGTAAGATATCAACGGAACCTATAAAAACTCATCCAACCTCCCTAGCAATGAGTAAAATTTATCAATGTTCAATATCATCATCAAATTATACCAGTTAGACCCATGACTGTGCACTGTACTAACTGCCAGCGCGTCAACAAGAAGCAATTCGTAAAGTGATGAGCGAGACTGCCAACATCCAACCTCACCATAAGCAGTCATTTCATGCAATCCCTAGCAGCAGACCAATCTAATGATTGTATATTTCAACTACACATCTTGCCTAAGGGATGCATGACGGGGTTTTCATATCTTAATTCTTAACAAATGTTTTATGGTACCATGTTTTATTGGATAAATTACCTATATTTTCCATAATAATAATCCCCACTAATAGTACCTTACTTACTAGAAAATATATCGCTCTAGATTAAGCCTCATAACTCTTATGATATCTGTAAATACTACACCATCACTGTTGAACAAAATAACCCATGTCCAAAGTTAGTTTCAGATCAAGACTAATGTGGTTACACACCAATGTGGAGTTCAAGCTGTTTTATTACTTCTTCCTGTAAACTGAACTTACTTTCAGTAATAACTGTTCATCATGAACTGATGAAGAACTAAAATTTCTAAAAAATATTTTTTTCTAATATTATGAAAGCAATTTTCATTATTTTATTTTCTTCTAAAATTCCCAATGGAATATTAGGGTTTCAGATGGGAATATATAATTTTCCATTACTAATGGGCTAAACTGTGGCTATAGAGAATAGCAAAAAAAGAACGTAAAAAAGCAGTACCCTATGACAAGTTAGGAGGGGGCTTAAGTAACATATCTAAAACAAGAGTAGCGTAACATCGAGGGACTGGCCAGAGTAACACCTCTAAAGCAAGACAAGAGCAAAGGATATCAGGGAGTGGCCAAGGTAGCAACTGCAGAGCAGTAATAATGGAGTGGCTAAGGTAGCAACTGCAAAGCAGTATTATGGGAGTGGCCACAGTAGCAACTTTAGCTAGGACGGCCGCGCCTATGGATCTCCGAAGACCACATAATATACAAGTAGGTCACTACTACTTACTATTCACTCCTAAAGCATCTAATTGTTGCGTGAATTACCTGAAGCCTGAGTGAGAGGTAAGAACAGGAGTGTGCAGCAGGTATAGCAGGATAATAGCTAAGGCAGGAGCAAGCACGAGTCCTATATGAGAAGTGACAGCTCATACCGGTCCAGTAATGCCTCCACACTACACGCCTCCGACACTGTAAACAAAGTACCCTCCCGTGATTTTCCCTGAAAACCCCATTTAAACACCCCTTCCCGGCTACTCACCTACACTGCAATCAGCCCTTGGTCCTTTAGGAATAAATCCACTACCTCCTTGTTAGAGGAAATTCTATATAAATACCAATTAAAAGCGTCACTTTCACATGTCCAACCTGTTGCTCGCCACTAAATCTACAAACTGACAACCGAGATGGGCTTTGAACCTGGGCGGCAGCAGCGCCACGCGGCCCCAGCGGCCAACCCCACAACTTCCACACACACACACACACACACACACACACTAAATCAAGGAAATGAAACTAGCTACGGTACCTAGACTTCCAGATATGAGAAAATTATAGTTCTAAAGAATCTACAGAGACAAATGTGCTGCAAAGTGGGTTGGCGCTTTACAATATCGCTTTACTCGCAACTTTAGCATTCTGAACTTGTACGGGTACGGGAAATAAACCATATTCACTGTGATATCTTAGATCGACTTTTCTTTCTACGTAAAACTAGGAAACTTTAAGCAGAAAATAACTAGATTAACTGAAAGGTCTTCAAGCTCTCCGCTGCAGAGGTCTGCATTCATTACCTAATCCACAAACCGTTGGCAATCAACAGGTGTGAGTTGCCCGAAACATTCCTACTTTGAGAATCATTGATGCTGTCATTACAGAAACATGTGAGATGTGTTTAATTGTTTGTTTCTACGCATGATCACCATCATTACACCACCCGGGGGGGGGGGGCAGAGGGGGACGTTATCTTAACCTTGGCGCTCCTCGTCCCCCCCACCCTCCCACTCCCGATACGCACACTAAACACATAAATCTACCATAATGGCCTTTACGCCCAACATGAAAAGGTAGCGAACTCCTTTAGAAAAACTAAGTGGATGATAACTACAATCTAAAATATAGAATTCATGACATGACAGGTGCTTTAATTAAGTATTAATCTTACCGTCTAGCGAGTGGTGGCATGTGCTCATGTCACGATGGCTGCCACCTCTACCAACGGACATCGGCTTATATGGCAGCTACACTTTCATAAAACACTCTATGTACAGATACTGTTTACAATTCATAGATGTCAATCTGCTCATCAAGAATAATAGTCATAATTCATATGCCAATATAAAACTTTATAAAACATGACTAAGATCATTACTAAACTGTCATGAACAATAAGTGTCCGGGCACAGGTAAAGTTCCATTAGTTCACAATGAACAAGACAGACTCATCCATGGAAATTATAACCAGATCTACCACTGCTACAACTCTGAATGGTTATTTAATTAATATATGAATTTTAAAATGACAAAGATACTCCAGTTTCTCGTCGTAGTATCCAAGAAAAAAAGAAAATAATGTTTAATTCTATCGTGAGGAAATTAGTTTCAGATGCAATTTTCGACCTTGAGCAGGCTGGGAAAGTCAATAACAGCATTAACAAAAAATTTTCACTCCTGGCAACCTCGTGGATAAATATTTCACACCAATCATGTCATTTAATCACGAGGAAAATTCTGACTCGCTTATTCGTTACAAATTCTGAAATATCATACAAAGGGTTGAAATTGATTTGGCATTGGAGTGACTGAACTAATAGGTCATGATGGAGTCATATCAATCATCAATATCTCAGTACTATTATCGGAGTATTTGAGTATCACTGTAAATAGGGAAGTAAAGATGTAGACCTTCCCGTCATGAACCTTAGAGTAACTTATCCCTTGTATTATCAGTAATTATACTGATGCATAAACGAACAAAATAAAGATATGATAGTACGGCTTTAACCTGTGTACAATTAAACAAACATGATTAGTACATGTAACTTGGCGCCCCACCCTCAGCTGGGCAGAGGTCCAGCAGGAATTTAAACGTTTTTCAGTTGAGGTGGAGCCAGCCCTGTACGGGCCCGGCCCACCCGGAACTTCCCAAACACAGCCCCTGACTCGCCATTCACATTCATTTAATAAAAGTAACTTTATTTTCTCCCCTCATATTCAAACACCATCTCTATCATCTAAATATTTGCTTAATGTGATAATTGTAGGGTTAAGAATACGCCATAGGATAAAGGTACGATAACATATCGAACGAAGTTTTTGCCTTACATCTCCTAACCTGAACGACGCTTTCATACAATAACCTAAGCTAACATGGTCTGAAGTAATCAGGACGGTCAAGGTTCCATGTTGTGCTAAACATCCGTGTATTTTTGGCTAACTTTAAGCCAGGTGTTAAACTAACAAGAATGATAAAGATGCAATATCGTTTGGTTAACCATGATTATCATTAAACTGTTTCAAGAACTGTTTCCACACTAATTCTGAGGGCTACCAAATGGTGACATTATGCTGTAAATCGTATCAAATATTTGGTTAAGTTTCAGTCTAGGAATACTCCGGAAATTACCTCCATGAGAACCATGGCTAACATCTTCCTGCATGAGATAAGGTCGCCTGTGGACCTCTTTCTGAGGCGTTAGTTAGATTTAGACGAAGGGGAGGGGGAGAGGACGTGATTTGCAGTATCATCTTCTGTTCAACGAATAATAAATATGTGAGAGTGAATGGTAAGGTCGGCCTATAAAAGTAGGGTATTAAAGTGAGTAAAACATATAGAGTAAGAGGACAAATCTTCCAGCAGTTACATGTTAATACCATAATAATAACAAATAATATGGGTAATTTGTGTTGCTAAAACGTAAATCATACTTATTTCTCTTTCTGTCACACGTTCCCATCTACTCAAATTTAGAACACCTTATTTACAATTGCAATGACAAAAAAGTTGCGCTTCCCCACATCCTGCACTGGTCTGGAAACCCTGCTGTATGATCAGGAAAACTACTCCCCAGGAGCTGAGGTGTTGTACAGCTGCTGTGTTTTTTCTTATGTGCAGGTGTTACACATATACGGGGGAGGTATTCCCCTATGACAGCCAAATTGGTATCAGAAGCTTTCAGTCTTTAATTTTCCGTGCAAGACCTACCTTAACCTGCTATACTCGTATATGTGCTCCTCTTGCATGGGTCTTGCATTTCTACGATAGCCATCTACTGACGCTAATCTGAAACAGTAACAAATATTTTCCACCCAAGGTATTATCACTATCCATGTGTTATGTTAATATTCCTTTACATTACATTAAAGACCCATATTCCCCGGCCTGACTCCAGTGGGGCTTCTCACACCACACCTAGTGACCCGTGTACTGCCAGTAGCGTCATGCGTCCCATCACCTGTGAGGTGGGGGGGGAGGGGGGGCACCTCGCCCGTCTGCCATGCTTCCATGGGGACAATCAGGTGTGAGGTGCATGACCCCACCTCCCACAACACGCCCTTATACTATGTTTTCATAAGGATCATCTCCCTGCCCACCTGTGTGACATGAGAGGGGGGGGGCCCTGGAGCCACGCCCTCCTAAAATAACCGCGGCAGGAAGGCAGGCAATGGCTCCTGTCCCTTCCAGTTTATTTATATATTTCTAGGTTTATGGGCGTCAGCCCCGCACGCGCTCCACCGCCAAGTTTAATATGCGTAATTTTTGAGACTTTGTGTAGTATTATCGCTCCTGGTGTATCACCTATTGACGTATGTATGTACATACAATGTCGTCAGTGTATCATGACTGATACTATTAAGTTACTTCTTTCATAATGTATCATCATCACTGATCCACGACCAATATTCTCTATTATACCCCACATAGAAACGACTACAGGCAGGTGTGGAGGTATATTAGGTGCGACCCCCACAGATCTGGTGGGGCCAAGGTATGCCCCACCTCCTGTCCCCACCACAATAGTGTCTGCTGTATTTCTCACGGTAGAGATGAACACTGACTGAATGAACTACAACATATGGTAACTATCAGCAGACATCTGCTTTCATGCCAGCAGACGTTTGCCACCCCCCCCCCCCTCAGCTAGCACAGGTCCCCCGTACATTTTGTTACGTACCTCCGTACACATATTGTTGTAGTTCTGGCGTCATGTGGTGGTTCTAGTGGCTTCATGAGTTACCATTAGAGTCAAGAAGTGGCTTTAATGGCTTAATATAGGAGTCTCGGAGTCGTGCGGAGGCTTTAGTTGCATGATGTTGTAGCTTCGGTGTCATAAAGTGTTGGAGTTTTAGCTCTGTATTATAATGTTAAAGTTATGGTTTGGGCGCCAGAATGTAGCGGCTGAGGCGGTACAGTATATGGATCAGCGTACGTCCAGGGAAGTCGTCAGCGTTCATTCCGCGTAGATCAATCCACATTCTGGATCTCTGCATCCATTATACTCCACGTGTTATATTTAGCATGTCTTATATTCTAGGTTACGTTTGTTTATGTAGCTTAAGTGTTTATTAGGTGGGCGTCTTGTTGCGCTAGTGACGCCTGGCAGCGCTGCGCGCGCGCGCACACACACACACACACACACACACACACACACACACTCCTCCCTCCCGCCAACTTTTATTTTTCCTAAGATGGTTACTTACCTTTTTCCTCTATAAAATTATTATTGTTTTATGTATCACCCCCTCGCCGGCGCGGGGGTTGGCAATGCTATTTTCCCGTGGGGCGGGGTAGCATTAGGAGTGGATGGGGGCACGTCTAAATATGTACATGTGTGTATGTGTATGTGTATATGTATATGTTGATATATATATATATATATATATATATATATATATATATATATATATATATATATATATATAT
>JAYMFT010413350.1:0-18099 GCA_038088735.1 Panulirus argus | reverse complement strand
AATACTCGGCAAGCTGCTGAGTCACATGATTATTGTGTGGCCATCGGCAACTCAAGGGTGTGCCGTTTTGATAACTGTTTCCTTCCCTACACTTCGAAGCTTTGGAACTCTCTACCTTCTCATGTCTTTCCAATAACTATGACCTGGCTCATTTCAAGAGACAGGTTTTTCACTTTCTCAAAAATTCGTACTTTCCCTGTCTTTTTCCCCCCTTTCTCAATTCTCTCTGTATTTCAATTAGGACCCGGCCTTGATGTGGACTTTTGTCCGTGACTGGGGCCTTCAACATAAAAAAAAAATACTTGGTTCCAGCATCTGCAGGTATTCTATGCATCAGACACCTCCCCTCTTTTTCATTTCGTGCCAGACCCATCTTTTCATATGCTTTAACTCTCCTCTTTTCCTCTTACCTGTTGCATCACAGATAATGCAAATATTTCCCAATATTTGATTTTGCTTATTCTTGTGGGATCTGCCTTATGCATAATTTGCTGAACCTCACCTTCTTCTCTCAGTCAGTGGCATCAGGTCCTGTGTATACCAACTTGATAATATTCGATTTCTTTAGTGTCGAATTCCATCATGTCTCTCATATGCCCTGTGTCCGCTTCCCTGTATCGTACTGGTGTTATGAGACCCTTGTGTACACCTGCGTGTGGATCTTGCAGGACCCGACGGAGGTGGTGAAGGAGCCGCTCGGGGAAGAAGGAGAAGGGACACAGGAGGCGGTGGTGCCCGGAGCGACCCTCCGCCAGTATCTCCTCTCCATCGTCTATATGCCTAGGGTAGGTGGGGCCCCACTGTGGTCCGGGCGTTGGCGGTCCTTCTGGCCAGCGATGCTTGGCTCGATGTGGTCAGAAAAAAATGGGGAGGGGGGGCCAGTTGATTTACCTCGAGGCACATCAGTTTATTTAATTTCACTGGGTGACACTGTCATAAACGTGTCAATTTAAAGTGACAAAATTTTTATCTTTTGACCATCTGTAACAGGCCTCAAGGTTAGGTTTGGTTAAATTGGGTTAAATCTACTTTGCTTTTGTTCATTGTCCTCAGTGATGAGTCATAAGGGATCAATTTTTCAACAGCAAGTGATGACGAGACGTTTTCCATGATAGCTCGTCTTATATATATGAACCTGTTATGGTGTGTTTTAGGCAGTGTCATTGACGCAGTAGAATTAACCAGGAGGATTGTTTGCCAGAAACGGTTTGCAATCATGACTGACTGGAGTGTCATATCATTTCAACACACCAACATAACCAGTCAAATCGAATCACAGTAAATATAGCGTTACCCAATTTTCATTCCAGGTCTTGCTATATTAAATATAGTGCCACAGAAAAACAGTTTCACGGTTTTTATGTTTAGTTTGTGAATTTCAAGACCGTATTTATGAAGGGTGATGGAATGGTTGACCCAGAAAGATAATGTTACACCTGCAGGCTTCTCTCTAAATACGTAGGGGTTTAATGAATACTTGAAGTTCTCATGTTAGTGTCACAAGGTCACTATTGTTACTGATTCATTGTCAAAATTTTCAGTTTTATTATGTACGTGTAATGCAATATTTTTTCACTTTTTCTCACTCTTTCTCTCTCTCCCTCACGAATTCTGTGCTCATGTGAAAGTGCATAAGCATAAAAAGAAACATGTTTTAAGAAAAAGAGAAAACTACTAGAAGCAGTTAAGAGATGTCATCTAGAGAGTAAGACGTGTCTGCGAATAAGAAGAGAAGAGGATGAGTCGTTCGAAGTGTAGGTTGGTCAGCATCAAGGAAGGATGTGCGTTGTCGATATGACTGTTTAGTCTATGGATGGTGAAGGAGGTTAATGTGTATGTTTTAGAGAGAGGGATGGGTTTGCAGTCTTTTGGAGGAGGGAACCCATGAGGTGAGTCAGCTGCTGTTTTCAGATGACAGTTTTGGTGGCAGACTCGAGTGACAAACTGCAAAAGTTGGTGTCTATGTCTGGGGAGTGTGGATGGAGGGAGCAGAGAGTTAAATGAGAAAGTACGGCAATGAGGTCCAGCAAGGGAGAGGAACATGGTTTGGGTGTGATTTTGAATGGCCAAAACCCTGGAGAAGTGGACATGGCAGCGGATGGAACTCTGGGAGCTGCAGCGAACCACAGGGTGAGTGAGATGTCAGACAGAGTCCCAGTGCTTGCATTGATAAGTGTGTTGTGGCGAGCGAGGTAATAACACGGATTTGTTTGACGGTACACAAAGTAGTTCCAACACTGCTGCATAAATGCAAGTCTTGTGGCACCAAATGCAATAGTACGGAAGAGGGTTGGACGTCATGGAAACACAATACATTGAGGATACTGTTGTGGTGTGGCGAGGGATGACTGAGTAAAGACTGAGAGAGAGAGAGAGAGAGAGAGAGAGAGAGAGAGAGAGAGAGAGAGAGAGAGAGAGAGTGGTGGTAAGCGGATTACGTTTGAGAGACCTTGGGCGGGTTGTGCCGCGATGGTTTGGTGATGTGGAGAGGGTGGGTGGTAAAGAGACTGACGAAGAGGAGATATATGTGCATGAGAAGTGAAGAGATAAAAGAGGAGGAGGAGAGCTGGGGCGAGACGGAAGGATGGAGTGAAAGACGCTCTCAGCGGTAGCCTAGCCAAACTGGCCATATCTCGTTGCAGATACTCTCCCGCTCTCTCCTCTAGTTTCTCTTGCCTCCATCCTTCGTTCCCCGCCCTCACCCAGTGTCTCTATTAACCCCTCTCGCTCTACAGTCGCTGCGCATCCTGTGCATCACCAACCTGTTCTGCTGGATGTCCCTCGTCTGCTACTCCCTCTACTTCACCGACTTCGTGGGCGAAGCCGTGTTCGGCGGCGACCCTGGGGTGAGTGACGCCACACGCCATGGTCTCTCGTCACCTGTTGTCAAAAGACGATCATTTGTCATGACGGTCAAACTTGCACTCTGTAGGATTCTAGATTGACTTTTTATTCATCTTGCTCCTTTCTAGTTTCGTAAGAAGACAAAGTTTTTTATCTTAACCATAATATGATATATATAACTTCCTCTTATCTTTAGCAAATATGTAATTTTTGAAATCAAATCCTCTTATATGTCTGATCTCTCTGTACCTGCTTTGTCTAGCTTCTGTATCTAGAGAACTGTGATGCATACGAGGTATTCAGTTGATTTAAGGATATCCTTTACCAGATCTGTTGATATTTAACCAAAAATAATATTTTCATCCTGATAATAATTAGCTCAAAAAGCTGTGTTGTGCATCTGTAAAAGTTTGACTTTCTCATTTGATGTCAATTTTATTTTAGTTTAGAATTAGTTTTATGATTATTTCTTACAAGTAAACACCAATACAACTTTTCAGGAAAGAAACAGCACAAGATTCTTTCCAGTCTATAAGAGAGAGAGAATAATGTTCAATAAATGTGTTACATTTGGCCCAGTTCTGTCTTATAATTAATTGTAATTTGAATCTGTTGTGATTGACCATTTGGCCCTATCTGTTGTGATTGACCATTTGGCCCTATAAAACATATTAATACCTTTCATATCTCACTGTTTTTGCTTTGACCGTTTTAAGGTGTTTCTTGGGAAAGAGTGAAATTTCCTTATTGTTTGACTCTTCTCCAGTTATACTAGTATAACACTTCCTTAAAGTGGCTTTTAACAGGTATATAATCATGTATTGTCATGGCAACTTGTGAGAAAAATTATGCAAATTTGTTAATCTCTAAGAAACAGACTTTGTGTTACGTTTTGCTAATACAACTGTTTGAATTAAGCTATATTTGATTCTGTTTTGATGAAGCGTCTGGCTTTTAGACTTGTTGTTGCTTTCAACAGAGACATTGAGAACAGTAATTGAGAGTAAAGAGGGTTACCTCATTCACCATATAAGAGAGGTAGAATAGAAGTTAAGGACATTAAAGACAGAAGTAGAAATAAAGGAAAAATAGGAACAGGGAGAAACTGAATTTAGTAACATACCTTTATACTATAGTCCATCAGTCGATCTTTAACATAAACTGTATAGTTAGGCTCCATAGTAATCAGGCCTTCGTGACATAACATTGATATTTACGTACCCTTATTGTGTCTTAGTCCCCGCACTAACCTGTCGTCCACAACAGGCAGCAGACGGCACAGAGGAGAAGGAGCTGTACGAGGCAGGAGTCCGCTTCGGGTGCTGGGGCATGTCTCTCTACTCCCTCTCCTGCTCCGTCTACTCCTTCCTCATCGAGAGGCTGGTCAAGAGATTCAGGTGAGTTCCGGATGGAAGTTTAACTGAGGAGGTAGAGGGTGTGGTAAAGATGTTTCGCGTCGACTCCTCAAGAGGGATACATACAAGTGAACTAGAGTGAGGCAGGTAAAGGAGTGTGTAGCCTGCAGGTGGGTGAGCAGGGAGGGAGGGTATGCAGGTCATGGGAGAGGTAGGAAGGTGTTGAGACAAAGGTGAACCTCAAACTAGACGTAGAAAGTTTTTGGTATCTGAATCGTGGAAGAAGTAGCTTGATGATTACCTTGGAGTAAACCCACATTAGAAAAACAGACTATGATTGACAAAATCCCTCTGAAATGTTCCTTTGTGCTTGTTTTTAGCACATTTCCAAACACTTCGATTGTAAGGTCATGGAAAATAGTATAGAACTATTATGAAAAAATTCTTTTGTTTCATAGAATACTGTTAGTGATGTATGAATACATTCTCCTGATTTATTCATTAATGAAAGCGGTTAGCGTAGATCTCCATCCTGGACTGGACAAGGTAGTCGACTCGCAGCCAATCCAGTTTATGAGTGTAATGTATACATAGGTTAAGTATAACTGTAGGGCAATGTACACATAGACAAAATAAGTAAACTATAAAAGTAAGGTATACATAAATTACTTGTAAGGTATTTATACATGATTATAATCGTAAGGTACTTTATACATAAGCTAGATGTAATCGCTTTGTTTTGATGACATGAACAAGGAACAACCATACAGTAGTTGCTCAGAATAAACTAAGTATCGCTATTGTTCTCTAAATTCAGCGTAACATTACCGCTTGACCTGACAAACACATTGTGATTATAAGCACAGTAACTAACTCTGTTGTCTCAGGTTAGGCTTCACTATATCCACCAGTCTGGTCCATTATTATCCATCGTCACCATAACTCACTATCTTTATCAATAAGTCTGTTTGTCTACTTTAGCTGTATTGTGTATTAGTTCTTCCAACTTCATACTACGTAGGTTTATGCCAAGCAGGGTTGGCATGTGTATTGTCTTATTTTTAGGAGTTCTGAATGTCCCAACTTCTGTGAACTGAGGAGTTTGCATATCTTTGTGTTACCGGACTCCATTTGCTCGAGGTTTCACCGCGAATAAGGGGTCATCTTTGGCGGGGATGTGTCATCGTCCGTTGGCGAAACTTTACTGTCGCGTCAAAGCAGTCCACTTTTGTCTCTGCTCCTGAGTGTAACGCAGCCTTGGAGCTGCAGGAGCCCCTTGGAGAAGGGGAGCTTGGGGTCATAGCCCCAAGACTCCTTCGGGGCAAGGGATCATTATGGGATTATATAATATTATTGATAACTTTTGTCGCTGTACTTCCGTATCCTGAGGTCATTATGTGTCTTCCTGTGCAGAGCCAAACCCGTGTACATATGTGGACAGCTTGTGTACAGCGTGGGCATGGTGTTCATGGCGGTCCTACGCAAACCTGCGGCTGTCATCATCTTCTCTTGCTGTGCCGGTGTCATGTACTCCACCCTCTTCACCATGCCCTACCTCCTAGTGGCTCACTACCACGCATCTGAGACGGTACGTGCCTTTACATATCACCTTCCCACTCGCTTATTTATCAAGAATTTGGAGATTTGTACGAAGATTATCTTGCATTGTTTTACCTTCTGCTTGCCAGGCAACTCAGTTAGGTGTCGGACCTCAACACACACTCCCTGCTTACCTACTGCCTCATCTTTGGGGTGCTAAATATTGTTTTGTACCTCAGTGCTGGCTCATAACCACACTCCAGATGCTGTATCTTTGATTGCTGTAATATAGTAGGTATCACCAAATATTATTACTGGCAAAAGTGGAGAGCAAGAACCAAGCCTTTTATGAGAGTGTTTTAGCACTTTTAATGGAAAAGTAGATAGAAATAAACATTTCAGAAAAGAGATCTTTATCACTGCTTTTTAAAGGACTGATTGATTGTATTTGCTGTATAATGTTTAAGATGTACACCCTAAGAATAAGACAAAAATGCATTCATTTTTCTCATTTTTGTAGCTAGGGAAATCTTGCTTCCATAAATCAGTATATTAAGGTAATTGAAATATAATAATAGTGTACCAGTTTGTATTTTACACCAAATAAAATAGGCATATCTAAGTACTGAACGAGTTTCAACAGAATCTTACAGTGAAAACGTCATGAGTTATTTAGTAGCATTGACTAACATGAAGCCACAGTAGCCTTTTGCAGTGCTATAAACACAGATACAGAGCACAGATGGTAAGTTATTAAACTTTAACTGTACTAGTTTATTGAAAAGTACATAACCCATCAGATGGTGTAGCACAAAAATATTTCCACAGGGGGTTGTAGGACATACACCTACGTAGATATGAACTACTGGTCTCCCTCGCTTTTACTGATGTTACAAGTGAATACGAATCATTGGACTGTTGGAAGTACGGAAGTTAAAGGAAAAACAAGCTGGAGTTGGTCATGTTTTTCCTGATACGTGATTCAAGGATAAAGTATGGTCGAAAAAGTGTCAAGATTATATTAAGGTTGAAAACGTATCAAAAAGAAAAACCAAATATAAAAACAAATCATTTAACAAAACATGATAAACAATGACACGAGCAGAAGGTAAATACTTGAGGGTTACGGCAGCTAATCTTGGGAGGTGTGGCACCAAATTTCACGGAATTAAACAAAATTTTCAGATTTTATTTCATAGATAATAAAAGAACTAAAACAATAACTCACGAGAGAGAAAAAAAAATAATTTGCATTGTACTAATATTGATTTAAGATAACATTAAATTACTTAATGGCATGGTAGGTTACTTGTATATAGAAAGTCACTTATAAACAAAAACTACACGCACAATTAAGTTTGTTGCCTTGAAGAAGCCTACACATACAGCACATGTTTTTACTTTTGAAGTATCTTTGTTTAGGTAGTTTGTAGAAAACCTTCGTAGTGCAGAAATAGAAAAAGAAAATGAAAATCATCCCATGCTTAACGTCATTATGATGACAGAAAACAGTAATTTGATAAACGACACCAACATAATATTCAAATATAATTGATTCTGTTTGAAGTAATGAAAGCTGGAAAGGCATGTGAAATTACTAAAAATACGAGAATACGTAATTAGAAAAACATAAAAGATACATTTACTATAACTTATGACGCGTAGAAAATGATCAACTGTATTTATGCGGATATGGTCTTAAAGCGGCCAATAAAATTAACTCAGTGCTTACTTTAATATTTTGAGAAATCAGTTACCCATTAAACATTAAAATGAAAATTATGTAATCTGTTCAACTACCAGTAAAAGATTATGATAACCAAAACCAACCAGCTTAAAAATTTTAAACGAAAGGAATATCAGTAACCTAGGTATAAATTCAACAGCAGTAGAATTATAGAATATAATATACCATGTTTTCCTTTATACATTATGTATAACGAAGCCATAAGGGAAAAAATAAATTCGCTGTCTCAAGGGTGGGCTGTTTTGATAACTAACTGTTGCTTTCCTTGCACCTCGAAACTTTGGAACTCTCAGCCTTCTCATGTCTTTCCCAATAACACATTTTAAATGGCAATCTGTAAAAGTTTTTTTTTTCTCATTTCGAAAATTCGTAAATACTTTCCCCTCTTTCTTATTTTTCCCGTTCATAACCCTCTCTATACTTCAATTAAGGTCCGGCATTGATTGGGACTATTGTCACTGACTGGACCCTCTCACGTTAAGAAAAAAAATTGTAGTGAGTAGGTGGCAAGTTGACCGTTGAAGTTGGAGGCCTCCCCGCCCGACCACCGCCACCCCGGGGCATGCTGGACCAAGCTGGGTGTGGACGGAGAGGGGGTGTGGATCAAAAGGGGATTTAGGCTATGGATCAAGAAGGAAAGTGGCATGAGTTGTGTACCAGGTGGATGAACAATCACGTTCTCCTAGCTTGCCATGGTTGGTGGCCGTCACTATATTGCTGCAGTTGCATAATAATAATATTGCTCATTTACTATGATTTACACTTTAATATCATTTACACTTCTTATTAAACTGTTATTGAGGCATTCATGGAAACTTGGTGCAGAATTTTCAGTAAAACTGGATTTTGGACAGGGAACAGAACCCCCTCACAATATAAATATAGATGTAAATATAAATTCACTTATACTGACCTTTCTCAAGAACTAAACAAGGTATAAGTGCAGGAGACCAATAATACACTTCACAAAGTGGTAGATTTCATGAGGTCAAGTTGACTCAGAATTTCAGTCATCAGTTGATGGAGAACATAGACCCTAATTTGCCAGTCACAAGCCCACAGACGATATAGACTAGAAACCCTGAATTGCATGTATACACTGTCAGATGATACAATATATAAATCCTGATTTGCAGGTCATGAACTCTCAAATGATAACAAAACCTTGAAATAGGCTGAGACACAAGAATAAACATTTACAAAAACCCTAATTTGTAGGTAATTAACTCGCATGATACGGTACATAGACCCTAATTTCCAGGTGATAGACGATGCAGTGTATAAGCCCACAGGAGATAAAGACCTCAAAGTACCTCATGATACTAAACATAAGCTTTCTTGTAGTTGATGAAATAAACTCAGATAATGTAGAAAATAAGTATATGAACTCAGCTTATGGTGAACAAACCCACATGTACTTCTTTGGTTAGTTTTGAAAGTAGCTTTGTCGAGTAAGTCTGCAGGTAGAGGCAATAATGCTATAAACAGTATAAAGAATAGCTTTATTTTCCTCTCTTTTATTACCTTCTATTGTCCCAGTTTCCGCTAGAGTCAGTAGCCATGTTGTTATCTCCCATAGATAAAATGTGAGGACGTTTGGCTGGTCACCAAGATACGCCAGTTATGGGCCCGCTGCTGTGGTGCCTCGGTAAGTAGCAGGTGAGAGGGAGGTAGGGAGGAAGGCTGAGCGGATGGGGGACCTGTAACACGCTAGATAGAGACTGTTGTGGGAAAGGTAAATGGAATGTAGATGGAGGAGTCAGGATGAAGTTGAGTACATTCTTGGGGTAAGTAATAGTGTGTGTGTGTGTGTGTGTGTGTGTATCTGTCTGTCTGTGTCTGTGCGTGTGTGTGTGAATGTGGAAAAGAGGAGATTGGACTAAGAGTCATGGGAAATTATTGTGTGTCCGGGTTTGAAGAGTTCTGGGATTGCTATTTTACTTCTTATTTTACGGGCGCCATCTCTTGGATATTCTCAAACTATCATACAACTAAAATTTACGTATGTAGTCTGCATTAACAGCGTTTTCACTCTTTCTTTTCCATTCCTTCACCACTCTTGTGGATAAAAAAAAGTATATCCATTTCTTTTAAAGTTTTTGCTAATTTTTATGTTGTGTCTTTGGTTGCTCTATCCCTGCATCTTTCGAGGAACTGTTCACTGTCCATGTAATCGATCTGAAATTGGTTGTAATCAGGTCACTCCTCCCTCTTCTTTCTTTCAAGGCAGGCAAATTTAAAGCCTTTAACATTTCTCTGTAATTTAGATGTCTTAATTCTAGTACCCTTTTTTGGTGCCCTCTTCCGGACCTCTGTTATAAGCTGTTTGTGCTTCTTTAGGTGTGGTGGTCAGACGTGTGTGTGTGTGTGTAAAGGTAAATATACATATTTGTATACATGTATGTGTGTTCATTGCTGTTTGAAATGTGCATAAAACCAAATTTTATACTTGCATTATATGTGTTAATGTTAGTCCTTACTATACGTATGACTGTTTGTATATGTTGAATTGTGTGAATATTGCAAGAGTATTCATATTAGACTACACCCCAACACCCTCCGTTAACACTTCCTGTTCCACCAACAGTTTAAGGACGAGATTAATGAAGGCTCCGGTGCCCTGGCAAACGATGGTCCGGAACAGCAGGTTCGTGGCCTGGGTACCGACGTGGCCATTGTGTCCTCCATGGTCTTCCTCGCCCAGTTCATCTTGTCGTCGTGCATGGGGTCTATCATCGCGGCTGTTGGTTCTACCACAGCCGTCGTCTGTGCTGCCAGCGTTCTTGCAGCATGTGGCGCCGTTACAGCTTCCCAGGTTGTCTATCTCGATCTCTAATCCATTTCCATTGGTCCTAACTTGGAAATCGCCGAAAAATGAAATGGAGGAGAAACTGTTGTATTGAGTGTTTGATTGGTGTTGTGAAACGTGAGAGGCAATTAGAAGATATAGGATTGTTTGTGTACTAAAAAATTATACTTGACACTACATACCTCACCTTGGTATTTAAATACATGGTTGGGTTATGGAAAATAGATGTGTAATTCAGTGTATAAATGGGTAGATGTAAGTACATATTTTTCTTTACTGATAAGTTTGTATATAAACAGTGCCAGATTGCGGGCAGTAAGTGAGGTTAGCATTTTTGGGAGCTTGTTATAAGATTCAGGATTTCAGTATCATGATGTTAGAGTATTTTTAATGAGGTTGTAGATTGTGAAGCGTGCTGGAAGTTTTGTTACCCGTCCTTGAATTTAATAGGTTTTGATGCACAGTTTGGGTCGGTGGTTGGAAAGCTGTCCTCCAGATACTGCCTGCACTTAAATGATAAGGCCTGCACTTAAATCATAAGGCCTGCACTTAAATGACAAGGCTTTCACTTAACCTATAAGGACTGATCCAAAAGTACCAACAAGAACTCGTTTAAGCAATGATTTTCAGCAATAAAATTGTGGTGTATATTGGTTTTTCTGTGCTTAATTGCATCAGAAATAGAAAAATTATGATAATTGCGACCTAGTGTTGGTGATATCTAGAGAACAACTTCATATATTTCAACATAATGACCCTGTTTATATATTTTTGATTGCAAATTTTACCATCACAACAATTACATGAACACAAATTTATTTGCTGTACAAGATGCATATGTATATAATTGATTTCTTACAAAATCTTTGTATATCTGTATGATATGTAGCATTGTCCTTTCATTAGTATGATAGCAAATTATATAGAATTGCAGTTTCAGTTTCTTGTGTTACTTAAATGATCATCATTACAGATGGTCAGCCAAACTCAATTCTTGTACATATAATGAGATAATGATTAGGAATTGGATATCAGTACATATTGGCTCATATGAAAATACAGAGTTAACTGGTTCATGGTAAATGTTCTTTTGTTATATATAATCTTTGATCAGTGGAAATTTAACCATAACTAAATGAATCTGTCAAGTCATATGTATTTCAGTATACCAAAGGCTCCTTCTTTCCATCCTTCCATAGCCTTCTCGGTCTCCCCTCCCCTTTCTTTCCTCTGCTTCAGGAACTTGTGTCCTCTTAGTCAGTGTTTCTTCACTCATCTTTCACCATATGTCCATATTATTTCACAAAACCCTGGACGACAATTTAAATCAAAGTGCACTTACTACCACACCTGTATCTTACACTGTCATTTCTCAGTCATCCTACTTCACACCACGCATCCTCGGGCATATCATTTCTAACATCCAACTTTTTCCTTTGTTTTGCTTTCAGGACCCAAGAAAACTATCCATACAACACCTTGACCCTACTATACCTTCAAACATTCCTGCCTTTATCCCTACAGACAATCACTTTCCCTGCCACACATTCCTCAGTACATACAAGATCTTAGCCCATTCCTCTACAATGTGACTGACTTCAGCCTCTCTGGTTCCATCCACTTCCATGTCCATTCCCAGGGACTTCCTCCAGATCCTCCCCATTTTAATATAAGTTGAAGCCATCCTCTCTTACTCTTCTCCTGTGCCTTGTGAGCTTACTTTTGTTCACAATTTTCAGGTACTTTGCTTTCACATAATTCCAGGCTGTCACCAGCTTCTGGATAATATAGTGGTGTACACTCATGATGAACAGTGTTACTGGATGCCATCTGGTTGAGGTTACACCACGAATGAAATGAAAAGTCACCTTTGGTGATGCTGCATCATTGTCAGTTGTCAAAATAGAGTACAGTCTCATCAAAGAACTTCTTACTCTGAGTGAGTCCACCTTGCTCTTGCTAGAAAGTGTAGCACAGCCTTGAAGCTGCAGGGGAAGAAGTTCTGGGACTATACAATGATGATTATAACTTTTGGTAAATTTTTTGAGCAATCAAGAATTTTCCTTATCCTTGAGTACATGTTTTTTGAGAAATTTCTCTACTTTTCCTTTGTCATCCTTTGATCATTCTTTGTTTTCGTATACCTGCCTGGCTCTTGTACCTTTTATAACCTTTCCTTAGAGTGTCTTTACTTTCCTTGGCATTTGACACCTTATATTAGGCTACATTTCTTTCAATTTCCTCAGCAGTTTTACATCTATTAAATTACATCTCTTGTATCAAACTACAACTCTCTCTATTCGCTATCTTTGGTAACCATCTGTTAACTGCAGCATAGTAAGTGGTACTTATCATTTTTATTGATATTTATTATTATTATTATTAATATTATTATTGTTATTACCAATATTGATTCTGCTAATAAGAGAAGTATTATCATTCCAATACTGTCATAAGGATTTTCATAGTGACTAAAAGATGAATCTTTAATAAAAAATATGTATAATGCAGTAGAGAATTTTATTGATCATCACAGTATATCATGATTTCTTTAATTATGATGACCAAAATATTTTGCTTTATATGTTCATATTCAGATATAGTTCTTTTGTCTTCATTGTCAGAGTAAATAACATCTCTTCATTGCATTAAGTTTCTCTTCACCTTCATATTCTTTTCACCTCATTTTCTTCGTGATTTTTTAACAATCTTGTATCTGTCACATCTTTCCACAGTGTTTTAATTCTAGTATTTTGTCAATGGTCCATTGTTATTAGTTTTCAAGTGTATATAGGTCCCATATATCAAACTATTGATTTATTTAGTAATTAAGTGGAATTATTCATGTGATGCTCCTTCTTCAGGATTTTTTTTATGCTAGTTTATATTAGAATTCTTATTAGCAAATAATTGTTCAAAAATCATATTCCAATTTTGTAGCATGTTTTCTTATTGTCTTAAATTTTTGTGATTTTTATGATTGTGTCATTTAGAATGCCACGTAAACTGTAAATTATTGTTTTAACAAAATTTTCTCAGCACATTTTCCTTCTCTTGGTTTGTTAATTAGATTGTTCCTGCACCTCATACTCCACTGAAGAATTGTTCAATTTACTGTGCCAGAAGTTTCACAAATTGAGGAAAATTGATGCCCACATCCGTACCTCCATTTGATTGATCTATGCATTACAGTAATTTCCATGAACACCTTATGTATATTTTTTTTGTCACTCTGCTAACATGGTCTAGATCTTGGTAATGATTATCCATGTACATACTAGAATCATTCTTTACCATGAAGAACTTTATGAAGGGATTGACTTTTCCAATGAATACATGTTGAATTTGAAATGAGTAATAGAGACTGTGTTATGGAATAGACAATTCTGTCTGCCAGTCATACATTAATATCTGATTCTAATGACACCCAGAGAAATTATTAGCTACTGATAATTTTCCTGGCTGAGTTGGACTGAAACTTGATATCAGAATTAATATGTATTATTACATCTGATACTTATAGTGGTCATATTACCTTCATCAATAGCTATTGAGTGGTCAGCAACTAATAATATGTAGTCAGTAAAATGATGTCACTATTTTACCATCATTAAATATGTTCCGTTGTAAATAGGATGGATGAAGTGCATACAGGCATGCACTTTTTATGGAAAGTTTCTAGAATTTGCCATCCAGTTCCTCTGGTTGGCAAGTGGCAGGAACTTCCAACATCCTATGATAGACTTGTTACCCACTGATGTCACTGTTCATTATTACTGCAAATGATGAAAAGGTACAGTGTTAGTAGCCTTCTGCTTCTTTTGAATGGCAGCAGGAGATGAACACACAGCTTTTCATACATTTCATACTGCTGTACCTATAAATTTTTTAATATTTTTGTTATGTGATGCCAGTAGTGAGATTAAGATCTAAACTAGTTTCCTTTAAACTATTTCCATTTCTGGGAGTGATAGTCGTTTTGAAGACATTTGGCCAGGGGTCATCTTATATCGTATTGAGAGTGACAAACTCGACATTCATATTCTATGTACATGGTATACTTCCCAACTACTGAACTATGGGCATCATTCCACATACTTAATGCAATGAGTGCATGTCACTCATTGACTTTTGCCTTCTGATTCTGTTCAATTTATATATGGTTTTAAGCACATGTTCACTATCAAAGTTGAATTTATCTCTGTATTTAACAATCAAGAACAGTCTAGTAACATATAAATGTAAGAGTTTTATCTTTAATGCATTTCATTACAGTATTTTGTCTCTCAAAACTAACTTTGTTATAGCTGTTCAGAGACCTAACCAAGTCTTAGCTAACTGGATATCATTCTTTCATCTCAGATTTTTGCTTTAGTTAAGAAAATACCAGGATGGAGCTTCATCTTCTGGGAAATTTGCAAAATCTACCATTTATAATATTTTGAATGAATAATAGCTCAAGATGATTTGGGTGATTTACTTATTTATCTCCATTTCCTATACCTTTTTCCCTTAAGAACTACCCTTTAGGAGAAAGGTGGCCATGGTATGTTGAGATAACCTTTCTTTGATGTGGTGACTAGTGAGTAGAGTAATAAGGTATCCTCTTTGTTTGCAAAAATTTGGTAATAGTATGCTTCAAATGTTTGTAGCTAAAGCAGAATCTAGATTTGCTTTCCCAACATTCTTTAATCTTTGCACTGACTCCAGACGGCATTAATTATCATGTTCCCAAAATTACTGATAATAATTGGAGGGACATCAAAATTATTTCCAGAGATATCACCACACCAAAGAAAGGCCTGCAACAAACCATTGCCACCTCTCCCCAAGAGGGTAGTTCCTAAAGGAACAAGGCACAGGAAATAAACAGGTAAATCATCCATCCAAACAATCTTGAGGTTTCATTTATTCAAAATACTATAAATGGCAGCTTTTCAAATTCTTCAGAAGATAAAGCCTCACATTGGTATTCTATAACTAAAGTAGATATCTGAAATTATAGAGTGATATCCGTTTAGCTAAGACTTGGTCAGGGCTCTGAATAGCTTTATCAAAGTTTGTTTTGAGAGACAGAATATTGTAATGACATGCATTAAAGATAGAAATGCCATTATTGCATTATATGATTAGAAGTTTCAAGGTGAATGATTTTCAAGTTTTATCTTTCATCTTCAGCCAAGATCATTAGAAGTATTGTTGCCTTCTCCAGTGAGATTCATTTTTCTGCACATCTTATTTTGTACTTTTTATCCAAAGATGATCATTGGTTACCGTTATTCTGTTAAATTTATTTAGATTTTTTTTTCACGTACTGTTAGTCTTCTTGAAGAAGCACTTGCATCCAGGTTTCATGGTCATCTGTGAATGATACCATTACATTCTAACCTTTATACAGGAGGTGGGATTTCCACTCTGTTTCGAAGTATGTATACAACTATTCCTTATAATATTTGTAAGAAGGACTTCAGTTCTGCGAACTAGCAGTTGAACATTTTCTCAGTCCTGGTCAACCTTTGATCTTGTGGCAAAATATGTAGTTCAGATTCATTTTATAATCTGTTGATATACTTTTTACCAGTTCCCTAGCTAAAAGTTATCTGTATGATGTTTTGACCTCTTTATTCAATAACTGCAAATATACAGGAATAAACGTGGTGAGGCCATTGCTAAGATAATATGATTATCATTCTTTTATTGATGAAACTCTGAGCATTTGGCCTCCACCCCAGTTATTGACTCTCTGTTACATAATTATTCCATAATCCCTCATCACAATTGCAATCTTAGAAGAGATATTATATTTCTGAGGAGCTCTTTCAAGCCTCTGCAGGGTAAGTAAGAGTATACTATGACAAACCTGTCCTGACCTTCACCTGGACGTTATGAGATACCATCACAGACTGGTGGAGAAAATGGTGACATCATTCTTTTGACATTATGTGCTACTGGTCAATGACTCCAGGTACTGGTAAAGTTGCTAGACCGTCATTAGCTTTGAGTGATGTAAAAACATATTCCCACAATTTCACTTCAAAAATTTCTTTAGATGATGTTGAGAGCCTCATATTTCCTCAGCTCACATTGTCAAAAGCTTGGAAAAGTGTGTCATAGAGTGAAAAATACCATATTCCTGTCTCGTTAAATAAGAAAGAATACTGTATTCTTAAAACATAGACACAAGGTAAATGGATGTATGAAAAATTCATGTATTATTATCGAAGCATATTGATGTGCTAATGTGTGCTGCATAGTAGATAAAGAAATTAGCAATAGAACAGTGTAAGCTACTGCTTTCTTTTATAATATACCAAAGCAATTTTCTTCTGTAATACAGTTTTAAGTCCATTCACAGAAGAGATTTTATATTTTAGACTAGCATGTGTTTGTCTATGTAAGTTTCAGAATTTTGTGTGCAAAGATGATTGCTGTGTGTGATGCCCGATGCTGATCTAGTTTCAGTATCTTTTCTTTTCTTTTTTTTTCTAAGAAAAGTGCATCGTTTCATTTTCATTAAACCACAAGTGATACATTCCCAGAAGCACAGAAGAGACAGTAAAAGAAGCCAGGGCCTTTACTGAATCACACAGCTGAAACAGTCTGCAGAAATTCACACATAAACTCCACATACACTTATTCTGAGAATCTTGCTTTTCAAAATATGACACATGTATTAAAAGAAGATAACTCCACCATGCACACTCTGGCTTCTTACACTCTCTGGAAGTCAGCAGTTGCATCTGCCTATAATCTGAGAGAATCCATTAAAAATGGTTGCAATATTAGAAGTGCCAAAGTCGTTAGTACTCTTGGAAGTTGCTCATGTATTGCTGTGTGTGTTTAACTTCTGTCCTTTTGCAGTGCTAAGAAATACATTGAAATTCTGGAAACAGTGGTGTTGTGAAATATTTTTTGTTATTGTACAAATGCAGAAAATTATGTAGATATAAAGGATAATCTAAAGTAATTTTTTGTTTGTTTTGGGGGAAATATAGATTCACATCTTTCATTATTATCAGCCTGTTTCTTTTTCCATTGTCACAACATGCCATACATCCTGCATCAAGCCATAATTCATCACTAATATAAGGCAGAGGCAAAGGGAAATATATCTTACAATCTCTGCTCATATCTCATTTTTGTCATAATGTTTAGTTTCTCCTTTGACCAACACTTTCATAGTTCCAATCTGTTATGTATGTTTCATTAGGCAGAATAGTGGATATTAAGGAACAACATGTCAACAGTGGAAAACAGTGTTGCCCACACTGGTTTCAGTGCATTACACATGACAGCTAGAGACTGAGTGTGAGTGAACGTGGCCGTTTCGTCTGTTTCCTGGTGCTATCCTACCTTGCCAGAGCGGGAGTTGGCGATGCTATTTCCTGTGGGGTGGGAAGGCATCAGGAGTGGATGGGGGTGAGCAAGTGTGAATATGTACATGTGTATATGCTTGTGTATGTATGTATATATGTATATGTTGGTATGTATATATATGTTCTGTGCATGTATGTATATATGTGCGTATGTGGGGGGGATGGGTCTTTCGTCTCTTTCCTGGCGCTACCTTGCTGACGTGGGAAACAGCGATCAAGTATGATATAATATGATGATAATATATATATTTATTTTATTATATTTCATTATACTTGATCGCTGATTCCCCCATCAGCAAGGTAGCACCAGGAAACAGACAAAGAAAGACCCATCCCCCCCTCATACACACACATATACATACATGCACATATATGCCATATATGCACAGTATATATATATATAGATATATATATATATATATATATATA
>JAYMFT010413340.1:0-18100 GCA_038088735.1 Panulirus argus | reverse complement strand
CCACCATAACCCTCATCCTCTACCACCCTCTTTCATAACCCTTAACCTCCACCACCCACCATCATAACCCTCATCCTCCACCACCTTCCACCATAACGCTCATCCTCCAAGATCCTCCTACATAACCCTCATCCTCCACCACCGTCGTTCATAACCCTCATCCCCACCATCCTCCACGATAACCTTCATCCTCTATCACCCTTCACCATAACGCTCATCCTCCACCACCCTTCACCATAACCCTCCTCCTCCATCGCACTCCACCATAACCTTCATCCTTCCTCACACTCCACCATGACGGTCATACTCCACCACCCTTTACCATAACCCTCATCCTCCACCATACTTCACCAAAACCCTCATGCTCCACCACCCTCCACCATAATCCTCATTCTCCCCCACCCTTCACTAAAACGTTCATCCTCCACCACCCTCCACCATACCCTCCTCCTCTATCACGCTCTACCATAACCATCATTTTCCACCACCGTGCACCATAACGTTCATCCTCCACCACCCTCCACCATTGCGTTCATCCTCCACCTTCTTCCATCATAACCCTCATCCTTTACCACCCTTCACCATAACCCTCATCCTCCACCATCCTCCACCATAACCCTCACCCTCCACCACTCCCCTCCATAACACTCATCCTCCACCATCCTCTACCATCCTCCACCATAACCCTCATCCTCCACCACCCCCCTCCAAAACACTCATCCTCCACCATAACCCTCATCCTCCACCACCCCCTCCATAATACTCATCCTCCACCATCCTCTACCATCCCCCACCATAGCACTCATCCTCCACCACCCTTCACTATAGCGCTCATATTCCGTCTCCCCACACCATAACCATCAATTTCTACCACCCTCCACCATAACTGTCTTCCTCCACTATGCTCAACCAAAACCCTCATCCTCCACCACCGTCCACCATAATCTTCATCCTTTACCAGCCTCCAGCATTACCCTTACCCTCCACCATAACCCTCATCTTTTACCACCCTCTACCATAACACTCATCCTTCACCACCCTCACCTTGGCCCTCATCCTCCACCACCCTCCACCATAACCCTCATCCTCCACCGCCTTCCACCATAACCTTCACCTCCACCACCCTCCACCACAACCCTCATCCTCCATTACACTCCACCATAACCCTCATCCTACACTACCCTCCACCATAACCCTCATCCTACACTACCCTCCACCATAACCATCCTCCACTACCCTCCACCATAACGCTCATCATCCACCACCGTCCACCATAACCCTCATCCTCCACCACCTTCCACCATAACCCTCATCCTCCATCACACCCCACCATAACCTTCATCCTCCACCATCCGCCACCATAACCATCCTCCACCATTACCATCCTCCATCACACTCCACCATAACCTTCATCCTCCACTACCCTACATCATAGCCTTCATCTTCCATCACACCGCCATAACTCATCATCCACCACAACCCTCATCCACCACCCTCCACCATAACCCTCAAAATTTACCATCTTCCACCATAGCTCTCATCCTCCAACATCTTCCTCCATAACGCTCATCTCCCCATCCTCCACCACAACCATCATCTTCTACCACCCTTCACCATAACCCTCACCTTCCACCATCCTCCACTATAACGCTCATCCTCCACTAAACCTCAACCATACCCTCATCCTCCATCAAACTCCACCTTAACCCTCATCCTCCACCACCTTCTACCATAACGCTTATCCTCCATCACAATCCACCATAACACTCATCCTCCACCACCTTCCACCACAACCCTCATCCACCACCTCCGCATAACCCTCATCTCCACCACTTCCCACCATAACCCTAATCCTACGCCACCCTCCACCTTAACTCTCATCATCGCCACCCTCCACCATAACCCTCATCCTTCACCACTCCACTATACTCTCATCCTCCACCACCATCTAACATAACCCTCATCTTTCACAACCCTCAACCTTAACCCTCATCTCCACCACCCTCATCATAACCATCATCCTCCACCACCCTCCAACATAAACCTCATCCTCCATCACACTACACCATAACCTTCATCCTCTACCACCCTCAACCAAAACGCTCATCCTCCACCACCTTCCTTCATAAACCCTCATGCTTCATCACACTTCGTCATAACCCTCATCCCCCACCATCCTCTTCCATAACCCTCATCATACACCACCCTCCACCATAACCCTCATCCTTCAGCAACCACCACCATAACGCTCATCCTCCACCATCCTCGGCCACAACCTTCATCATTCACCACCGTCCCTCATAACCCTCATCCCCCACCATCCTCCACGACAACCCTCATCCTCCACCACCTTTCACCATAACGCTCATCCTCAACCAACCTTCACCATAACGCTCATCCTCAACCAACCTTCACCATAACGCTCATCCTGCGCCACCATTCACCAAAACCTTCATCCTCCACCACCCTTCATCATAACCCTCATCCTCCGCCACCCTTCACTATAACGTTCATCTTCCACCACCCTCCACCATACCCTCCTCCTCCATCAGACTCCACGATAACCCTCATCCTCTACCACCCTCCACCGTAACGTTCACCCTCCATCACACTCCTCCATGACACTCATTCTCCATCACCTTCCACCATAACCTCCATCTCTACCATTCTTCACCGTAACCTTCATCCTTCACCCTTTACCTTAACTTTCATTTCCCTCCACCATAACCCTCATCCTCTACCACTTCACTGTGCACTCATCCTCCACCACCATCCAACATAACGCTCATACTTCACAACCTTCCAATATAACACTCATCTCCACCATCCTCCACCATAACTCTGATCCTCCACCACCCTCCAACATAAAACTACATCCTGCACCACACTCCACCATAACCCTCATTCTCTACCACCCTCTACCATAACACTCATCCTCACCCACCCTCCACCATAACACTCATACTCCACCATCGTCCACCATAACGGTCATCCTCCACCACCCTCTTTCATAAACCTCATGCTTCATCATACCGCTATAACCCTCATCCTTCACCATCCTCCACTATGTCCCTCATTTTCTACCACCCTCCAACATAACATTCATCCTTCACCATTCTCCACCATAAGGTTCATCCTCCACAACCGTCCTTCATAACCTTTCTCCTCCTCCATCGTCCACCATAACGGTAATCATCCACCACCCTCCCTCATAAGCCTCATGCTTCATCACACTTCGCCATAATCCTCATCCTTCACCATCCTCTACTATATCCCTCATCCTCCACCACCCTGCACCATAACCTTCATCCTCTACCACCTTCCACCATAACCCTCATCCTCAACCGCTCTTCACCAAAACCCTCATCCCCACCCTCCACCTTAACCCCCATCCTCCACTTTAACCCATAAGCTACACCAACCTCCACCATACCCACCTCCATCACACTCCACCATAACCCTCATTCTCCACCACCCTCCACCATAACACTCATCCTCCATTACTCTCCACCATAACCCTCATCCTCTACCACCCTCCACCATAACCTCTCATCCTCCATCAAACTCCATCATGACACTCATCCTCCAACAACCTCTCCCATAACTCTCATCCTCCATCACACTCCAACAAAACGTTCATTATCCACCACGCTCCACCATAACCTTCATCCTCCTTCACACTCCACCTTAACCCTCAACCTCCACCACACTCAACCAAAACCCTCATCATCTATCACACTCCACCATAATCCTCATCCTCCACCACCCTCCACCATAATCCTTATCTACACCATCCTCCACCAAAACCCTCATCCTCCACCACCCTCTACCATAACCCTTATCTCCACCATCCTCCACCATAACCCTCATCCTCCACCACCCTCCACCATAAACCTTATCTCCACCATCCTCCACCATAACCCTCATCTACCACCCTCCTCCATAACCTTCATCCTCATCACACTCCGCCATAATTCTCATCTTCCACAAACCTTCCACTAAAACTCATCCTGCACCATCCTCCACCATAACCCCATCCTCCTACACCCTCCACCATAACCCTCATTCTCGATCACACCCCACCATAACGCTCATCTTCGATCACACCTCACCATAACCGTCATCCTCCACAATCCTCCACCATAACCTTCATACTCCAACATCATTCACCATAACCTTTATCCTCCCCCACCATCCACCTTAACCTTCAACCCATCACACTCCACCATAATTCTCATCCTCCACCACCCTCTACCAAAACCCTCATCCTGCACCATCCTCCACATAACCCCATCTTTCACCACCCTCTACCATAACCCTCATCCTCCATCACACTCCAACATAACGCTCATCCTCGGTCACACTCCACCATAGCCCTCATCCTCCACAATTCTCCACCATAACCTTCATCTTCCATCATCATTCACCATAGCCTTCATCCTCTGCCACCCTCCACCTTAAACCTCATCCTCCATCACTCTCCACCATAATGCTCATCCTCCATCACACTCCACCATAACCTTCATCCTCCACAACCCTCCGCCATAACCCTTATCCTTCTCCATTATTCACCATAAAGTTCATCTTCTCCCATCCTCCACCATAAAGCTCATCCTACACCATAACCCTCATCCTCCACCACCCTCCATCATAACCCTCATCCTCTATCACACTTCACCGTAACGCTTATCCTCCACCACCCTCCATCATAATCCTTATCCTTCACCATCCTCCGCCATAGCCTTAATCTTCCACCAACTTCCACCATAACCCTCACTCTCCACCACCCTCTACCATATCCCCTTTCCTTCACCGGCCTTCGCCATAACTCTCATTCTAGACCACCCTAATTCATAACTTATCCTTCGTCAAACTCCGCCATAAACCTCATCCCATACCATCCTCCACCATAACCATCATCGTCCACCACGCTCCACCGTAATGCTCATCATTCAACACCCTCCACCATAACCCTCATCCTCCACCACCCTCCACCTAACCCTCATCCTCCACCATCCTTCATCATAACTCTCATTTTTCACCATCCTCCACCATAACTCTCATCCTTCAACACCCTGCACCATAAACCTCATCCTCCACCAATCTTCACCATAACCCTCATCCTCCATCACATTCCACCACAGCCCTCATCCTTCACCATCCTCCACCATAACGCTCATACTCCAACACCATCCACCATAACCTTCATCCTGCATCACACTCTACCATAACCCTCATCCCCAGCACCCTCCACCATAACACTTATCCTTCACCACCCTCCACCATAGCCCTCATTCTCCACCACCCTCCACCATAACCCTCATCTTCTAACGCCCTTCACCACAACCTTCATCTCCACCATCCTCCACCACAACCCTCATCCTCCATCACACACCACCATAACATTCTTCCTACACTACCCTCCACTACAACCCTCATCCTCCATCACACCACCATAACCTCATCATCCACCACTCTCCACCACAACCATCCTTCACTACTCCCACCATAACGCTCATCCTCCACATCGTCCTTCTTAACCCTTATCCTCCATCACACTTCACCACATCCCTCGTCACCACCCGACTCTATAACCCTTATCCTCCATTACACTCCACCATAAACCTCATCCTTCACTACACTCCACCATAACCCTCATTCTCCATCACACTCCACCATATCCCTCATCCTCCACAAACCACCAACATAACCATCCTCCATCACACTTCACCATAACCCTCATGCACTACCAAAACGTCATTCATCACCCTCCGCCATAATCCTAAACTCCACCACCCTCCACCACAAACCTCATCCTCTACCACTCTCAACCATAACCCTCATCCTCCAACACCCTATATTATACCGCTCATTCACCACCATCCTCCACCTTAACGCTCACCCTCCACCACCCTCCCTCATAACCATCATCCTCCGTCACATTTCGCCATAACCCTCATCCCCCACCATCCTCTACCATTAAGCTCATCCTTCGCCACCCTCGATAACGCTCATCCTCCACCACCCTCCACCATAACACTCATCCTCCGCCACCCTCCACCAAAATCCTTATCCTCCGCCACCCACCACCATAACTCTCTTCACCACCCTCCATTATAACGCTCATAATCTATCACCCACTACCATAACCATCCTCCATTACATTTCACCATAACCCTCATGCACTACCAAAACCGTCATCCATCACCCTCCACAATAATCCTAAACTCTACCACCCTTCACCACAAACCCCATCCTCTACCACCCTCCACCGTAACCCTCATCCTCCACCACCCTACAATATACCGCTCATTCCCCACAATCTTCCACCTTAAAGTTCATCCTCCACTACCCTCCTTCATAACCCTCATCCTTCGCCACACTTCGCCATAACCTTCATTCCTCACCATCTTCCACCATCACCCTCATTCTCTGCACCCTCCATAACGCTCATCCTCCACCACCCTCCACCAAAACCTTCATCCTCCACCACCCTCTACCATAACGTTCATCCTCTACCAACCTCCACCAAAACGCTCATCCTCCATCACACTCCACCATAATACATCCTTCACCAACCTCCACCATGACCCTTATCCATTATAACCATCATCTCCCCCATCCTCTACTATAATCCTCATCCTCCACCACCTTCCACCTTAACCCTCTTCTCCACCACCCTCCATCATAACTTTCATCATCCAACACTTCACTATATTCTCATCCTCCACCACCATCCAACAAAACCCGCATCCTTCACAACCCTCCACCATAACCCTCATCCTCCACCACACTCCACCATAATCCTCATCCTCTACCACCTTCTACCATAACTCATCTTCCACCACCCTCCACCATAACGCTCATCCTCCACCATCCTCCACCTTAACGCTGTTCCCCCTCCACCCTCATTCATAACTCTCATGCTTCATCACTCTTCGCCATAACCCTCATCCCCCACTATCCTCCACCATAACCCTCATGTTCCACCACCCTCCACCATAACTCTCATGCTCTACCACCTTCCACCATAAGCCTCATCCTCCACCACACTTAACCATAATCCTCATCCTCTACCACCCTCCACGAAAATTCTCATCATCTACCACCCTCTAACATAACCCTTATCTTCCACCACCCTCAACCATAACAGTCATCTTCCACCACCGTCCTTCATAACCATCATCCTTCATCACACTCCGCTATAGCTCTCATCCTCCACCATCCTCCAACATTTCCCTCATCCTCACCGCCTTCCATCATAGCCTTCATCCTCCATCCCACCCCACCACAACCCTCATCATCCACCACCCTCCACCATATCCATCTTCCACCATCTTCCACCGTAACGCTCATCATTCATCACACTTCACCAATACCCTAACCCTCTGTCACACTCCACCATAACCCTCATCCTTTACCACCCTCCACCATAACCCTCATCCTCCACCACCCTCCACCATAACCTTCATCTCCACCACCCTCAACCATAACCCTCATCCTCTACCACCTTACACCTTAATCATCTCATCCATCCTCCACCATAACCATCTTCCACTACCCTCAACCATAACCCTCATCCTCCACCACCCTCCACCAAAATTTTCATCATTTACCACTCTCTACCATAACCATCATCCTGCACCATCCTCCACCATAACCCTCATCCTACAGAAGCCTCCACCGTAGCCTTCATCCTCCACAACACCACCATAACGCTCATCCTCCATCACACTTCATCATAAACTTCATCATCCACGACTCCCCACCATAACCCTCACCTCCACCATCATTCCCGAAAAGGCTCATCCTCTATCACCCTCCACCATAACCCTCTTCCTATACCATAACCTTCATCCTCCACCACCCTACATCATAACCCTCACAACCAATCACACTCCACTATAACACTCATCCTCCACTAATCTTTGCCATAACCGTCATCATCCAACACCTACAACCATAACGTTCATCCTCCACCATCCTCCATCATAACCCTCATCCTTCACCTTCATCCACCATAACCCTTATCATCCACCATAACCTTCATCCTCCACCACCCTTCACCGTTACCCTCATCCTTCATCACTCAACCATAACCCTAGTCCTCCACCACCCTCCACCATAACTCATTTTCCACCACCCTAATTCGTCACTCTCCGCATAACCCTCATCCTACACCATCCTTCGCCATAACCCTTATCCTCCACCACCCTCCACTATAACGCTCATCATTCACCACCCTCCAACATAACCCTCATCCTTCATCACCCTCTACCATAACCCTCATCCTCTACCACCCTCCACCATAATGCTCATCCTCCACCACCCTCTGCCATAACGCTCATTCTCCAAGACCCTCTTTATCAACCCTCATCCACCATCACATTCCACCATAACCCTCATCCTCCATCACATTCCACCATATCCCTCATACTCCACCCTCCACCATAATCCTCACCCTCCACCATCCTCCACCATAAAGCTCATCCGCCACCACCCTTTACTATAACCTTCATCCTCCATCACACTCTACCATAACTCTTATCCTCCAACTCCCTCCATCATAACTATCCTTCACCACCCTCCATCATAACGCTAATCCTCCACCTCCTCCACCACAACCCTCATCCTTCAACACCCTCCACCATAAACCTCATCCTCCACCAACCTCCACCATAACGCTCATGGTACACCATCCTCCAACATAACCTTTATCCTCCACTACACTCCACCATAATCCTCATCCCCAACACCCTCTACCATAACCCTTATCCTTCACCACCCTCCAGTGTAACCCTCATCCTCCACCACTCTCCACCATAACCCTCATCCTCCACCGCCCTCCACCATTAACCCTCATCCCTACCACCCTCCAACACAACCTTCATCATCCATCACACTCCACCATAACCTTCTTCCTACAGTATCCTCCACCATAACCCTCATCCTCCACCACCCTCCACCATAACCCTCATTCTTCAATACCCTCCACCATAAACCTCATCCTCCATCACCCTCCACCATATCGCTGATAGTCTACCACCCTCTGCCATATCCCTTATCCTCCATTACACTCCACCATAACCCTCATCCCAATACCCTCTACTATAATCCTCATCCTTCACCACCCTCAATCATAACCCTCATCCTCCACCACTCTCCACCATAATCCTCATCCTCCATTCCCTCCACCATAGCCCTCATCTCCATCACCCTCCACCACAACACTCATCACCCATCACACTCCACCAGAACCCTCTTCCTACACTATCCTCCACCATAACCCTCATCCTCCATCACACTCTACCATAACTCTCATCTTCCAACTCCCTCCACCATAGCTATCATCCTTCATCACCCTCCATCATAACGCTAATGCTCCACTATTCTCCGCCATAACCCTCATCTTTCAATACCCTCCATCATAAACCTCATCCTCAATCCACCACACTCCACCATAACGCTCATAGTCCACCACCCTCCGACATAACCCTCATCCTCCATCACACTCTACCATAATCCACATCCCAGCATCCTCTACCATAACCCTTATCCTTCACCACCCTCCACCATAATCCTCATCCTCCAACACCCTCCACCATAACCCTCATCCTCCACCGCCCTCCACCATAACCCTCATCATCCATTACACTCTGCCATAACTCTCATCCTCCACCTCCCTCTACCATAACTATCATCCTCCACCAAACTCCATCATAACGCTTATAGTCCACCACTCTCTACCATATCCCTCATCCTCCATCACAGTCCACCATAACCCTCTTCCTACACTATCCTCTACCATAACGCTCATCTTCCACCACCTTCCACCACAACACTCTTCCTCCACTATCCTCTACCATAACGCTTACCCTTCCCCACTCTCCCCCATAACCTTCATTCTGCGTTACACTCCACCATAACGCTCATCCTAGACCACCCTCTACCATAACCCTCATCTTTCACCACCCTCCACCACCCTCATCCTCCATCACACTCTTCCATAACCCTCATCGTACACCACCCTCAACGATAACCCTCTTTCTCCGCCACCCTCCACCATTACCCTCATCCTCTATCGCACTCCACCATAACCCTCATTCTCCACCATAAAGCACATCTTCCACCACCTTCCACTATAACCCTCATCTTCCATTACACTCCACCATAACGTTCACCATAACCCTCATCCTCCACCACCTTCCACCATAACCCTCATCCTCTACCATCTTATACCATAACGCTCATCATCCACCACCCTTCACCATAACCCTCATCCTTCACAGCCCTCCTGCGTGACCCTCATCTTCCACCACCCTCCACCATAACACTCATCCTCCAACACCCTCCACCATAACCCTCATCCTTCACTACCCTCCACTTCAACGCTCATCCTCCACCACCCTGCACCCTAACCCTCATCCTTCACCACCTTCCACAATAACCCTTTATCCTCCATCACACTCCACCATAACTCTTTTCCTCCATCACACTCCACTATAACCCTCAGCCTCCATCACACTCCATCATTACTCTTATCCTCCACCTTCTTCCACCATAACCCTCATTCTCCACCACCCTCCACCATAACGTTCATCATCCATCACCCTCCATCATAACGTCAATCCTCTACCACCCTCCATCATAACCCTCATCTTCCACCACACTCCACCATAGCTCTTATCCTCCACCACCCTCCTCCATAACCCTCATCCTCCATCACACTCCACCTTAACATTCATTCTCCAACGTAAGCCTCATTCTCCACCACCTCCACCATAACGTTCATCCTCCATCACATTCCACCATAATGCTCATCCTTTTTCACCCACCTCCATAACCTTCATTCTCTATCACAATACACCATAACCTTCATCCTCCACCTTAACCTTCATCCTCAACCATTCTCCACTATAACCCTCATCCTCCATCATGTTCCACTATAACCCTCATCCTCCACCACGCCACCATAACCCTTATCCTCCAACATCTTACATCATAGCGCTCATCCTTCACCCCCTCCACCATAACCCTCATCCTCACCATCCTCCACCACAACGTTCATTCTCCACCATCTTCCACTATAACCATTATTCATCCTCCACCCACCTCCACAACCACATTTACTTCTGCCCCCACCATAACCTTATCCTTCCCCACCGTCCACTATTATCCTCAATCTCCACCATAACAGCACCACAACCACCTTCCACCTAAAGTTCATCATCCACCACCTTCCATCATAACTCCATCCTTTTTTCACCCTCCAACCTAACCTCACGTTCTCCCACCATAACCCCATCCACCACCAGCCTCCACCATGACCGCATCCACTACCACCCTCCATCATAACCCCATCCACCACAGTCACTTTGGTTGACTAACCCGGACGTGATGTGTCTGAATAATTTTCTCAATTCTCTTCTTGGCGCACATATACTATGTGATTTTGTTTGTTGTTCGTATTGTAGTTGTGATTCAGACTTATTGAAAGAGTGGTCAGGGAAGGGAGCAAGTGGACTTTAGCGGAAACTAATGGAAAGTGGTGTATTTTAGCGAGAAACGTATTGATCACGAAGAGAGAAAAAAAGAAAAAACCTTGTGTTATTATCAGTGATGATGTGAGATAAGAAGACCTATGCCTATGCATGTAACGGAGTTAACATAAGGCTGAGGTTTATTGTTAAAATCTATAGTAACTACTAAACGCAAGGCACCGCGTTCTTTTACACCGCCCGAGTCAGATTCATCTGGGTAGACATCTGGTTACAAAACTAGATCAAAGATGAAAAAAGAAAGTGAATGCAGAGAAGAGCAACAAAACTAATTCCGTCACTCCGTAGTAAGTCTTATGAGGAACGACAAAAGACCTCATGTTATTTTCTTTAATGAAGTGCAGACTCTGAGACGTAATAGCAGTTTTCAAAATTGTAGATATTTCCGACAACATAACACACGAAAATTTCTCCTCTCTGAATAGAGATTCAGCATTCATAAAAAAAGAAATAAACAAGGAAGATGCAATAGCATTGTGAGCAAAAGCTTTTTCTGGCGCAGAACGTAATAAATTACCACTGGATGTCAAAACGAGGACTCTCAGTACCTTCATATCAAGGGTTGACAACTACTTCTGTAATATCTGTTGTCAGTAAGCAACCCTCCCTTGAGAAGAAAACCAGACATTTGAGGTAATTGTTTTAGGATTCAACCAGATTCTTTCCCCCATTACAGATTGAATCTTCCTACCTGGGAACTCGGCTGCAGACAGAGTAGGCAACTTTTTCGCCTCCACCTCCCTATAAAATTTCCATACCAGTCTACTTTCTCCATACTAGTGTTCCGTCTCGGGTTGTTCTCGTCAGTTGTTGTGCCGGAGGGAGTTGTGGTTGAGGAGGTGCCTTCTACTCTGCTATCCTGTTTCCATTACAAAAAAGTATAAAGAATATTGATGACCACAGAACACTTCTGCTGTCCTCCAGTAGATTACCTCATCTTGGGGCCATCATATCTCCTGCTCTCTGTCCTTCCTGTGACCTCTCGTGTACTCCACCTTCCTCCCGCCCTACGTAGTAGTTCTTCCTCCCTCCCTCCCTCTCTTATCTCCTCTTCCACCCCCTCCCTTTATAATCTCCACCCCTCCCTTTATCACATTCTCCACCGCTCCCTGTATCTCCTCGTCCACTCCCTCCCTTAATTATCTCACGCCGGTGTTCAGCCAGGTGTAACCGATCTGACCCCAGGTGTCGTTAGAAAGCAGCTCTGACCCTGGCAAAGTGCAACACAAGTAGCCTGTTTCTCCTAGTGGAACATTAAACGTTTTTTACATCCCCGCCAGGGGTCTGCTCTTAACACAGACGAGATAAACATCATACGTATTGTCATGAGAAAAGCCTGCTATCACAGCAGTAAGAAAAACCTGGATCACTATTGCAAATATTCGCTTAATATTCCGTGAGAGAAACCAGGATACAAAGTTTTGAGTAGACTACATAAGGCATGAGGCGGGATTATGCTTCGTGTGACTGAAGATTTGGATGTAACCAAGCACGTAAAATGACGTTGATTTTATGCCTCACTTTTCTGGGAACTGATTGATAATAGATGCAAAACAGTTGTTGGACTAGTTTATATACCTCATAAACGAGGTAAAGATCTTACTGTTTACGAAAAGATCGATTCTCCGATTAACAAACAGTTTAGCACCCGTGACAATATTAACTGGCATTTCGTATCAGGTGCTTTTTAAATCAAATTTTCGTCAAGTCGGCACGAAGGAATAACATGTTAAGCTTAATGATATACACAGACAGAGATCTAAGATCCTCCCGTGAGGTCAAAGCATACTAGGCAAAAGTGACCTTAGCATCATCCGATTCAGTGAAAGTTTCGGTATAGATTTCAAAGGAACGATAAAAACAATATTATGAGGATTTTAGATTAGCTAACTTCGGTAAAATTCATGACATTAGTAACGTAAATTACATTAGGCCTCTGGACGCACAGTTAGAAATGATATAGAGTGATTTTGTGAATATATTTTACATCTTGAGAGGGACAGCGGTCCTTACAAAACAGGAAAAAAGTACTGTAAAGGCCATGCCGGGCTGGATGACTGAGGAGATTAATGGTTAGTTGGTTATTCTGGGCCTTAGTCCTGTCATCAACTGCTAAAGTCATTAAGGCTATCAGCATGAATATATAACCACCAATCTGCAATACTTTACTGGAGGTGTTCAAGGCAATCCTAAGGCATACATGTTACCACTGCATATGTGGCTTTTCAATGAACTGAATATTTGAATCAGTGTAAATGAGATACATACGGGAAACCTAAATCAAGTGGGATCCACAGGTTCATAGAATGTATACAAGATTAGGAAGGGATGATTGGATGAAAAGTAGCCACTTAAAAAAAAAAATAAATGAAAAAGAGAATTCCTCACAGCGTAAACCAGACTCTAAAGAATTTATATAATATGTGTGGAGTGAGAAAATAAAGGCTTCTTTTACAGTGAAAATGGCAGCTTAACTAACGACAGTGGATGGATGGCTTCCTGACTATATTAAAAAGAAAAAGTAGTCAAATTCACTGTTTACAATTAAAAGAGAAAAGTATTTCCTGTGAGAGAAAACAAGAGGCTCCTGATGTCCATCCTTCAAATCTGATCTGCTTGAACATTCAGAAAAATTTAGTTTGAATCAGTCAACTGTTTCCTATGCTATCTCTCAGATTATTGAATGAAATAAGCCGTCATACACCATATACCATCACCATAATATTTAAGAGCTCGCTGCAAGAAACGAAAATGCATAATGACTGGAAGATTGCCAGTAACTCCAGTTTTCGAGCAAGGAGGTAGAAAAATGCGCTTAAAACACCGTCCTGTCAGTCTTGCTTCCCTTGTAAGTAAAATGTTAGACACAATGATTAGAGAAAAAAAGCTGTACAATTTTTAGGTAAAGTAATAGCCGATAAACAACATGGGTTACCTCATCAAATATGATCAAGCTCTTTAACAATCTGGACACAGAATTCACCAGTACAATCTCAGATTTCGCAGAGGACACAAAATTAGAAAATAAAGCCCAGTCAATGGCAGACTGTCTAAGGATTCAAAGTGATTTAGAGAAAATGATGGATAGGTCACGGACATGGCTAACGGGCTTCATTGTAGACAAATGTTGAATAATGCATTTAGGTCTGAAGATTATAGTTTGTTTACATAAAACGCTGAGTAAGTCGTCATTAGAACCACAGGAAGAAATGAACCTTGGAGTGACCTGAAATGAGCAAAGCTGTGCCTCACGATACACATCAAAGGAAAAAAAATGTTGAGAATCATAGCCAGAAACATGAACTATAAAACGAATAGTATAATACTGTCTTCACAAATAATACAACCAATTCCTTCACACGGAAATGAGCTTGATTCTTTTTTTTTATGTTGAAGGCTCCAGTCAAGGACAAAAATCCACATTAAGGCCGGGCCTTATTTGAAATATAGAGTGAATTATGAAACAGTAAAACAAAAGACAAGGGAAAGTATTTACGAATTTTGGAGGAAGTGAAAAACCTACCTTTTGAAATGTGCCAGGTCATAGTCATTCGGAAAGACATGAGAATGTAGAGAGTTCCAAAGCTTCGACGTGTAGCGAAAGAAGCAGATATCAAAACGGCCCACTCTTGAGTTGCCGATGGCCACACAATAATAATGTGACGGAGTAGCTTACTGAGTATTGCGTGGTCTAGCTAGTGGTGGGGACACACAAGCAGCCAGCTCTCGGGAGCAAAAGCCAAAGTAATACCCACAGAAGAGAAAAAGTTGAACCAACATTGCGGCGTAGGGTAAGGGAGTCAAGTTAGAAAGTTAGCCTGGGACAGTTTATAAGTTGGACCGCTTTCGACTCAAATCTGTCAAGTAAGGATACAGAACTAGAACCACCCCAGATGTGAGAGCAGTACTCCATACAAGGACGAATCTATCCCTCGTATAAACGGAGCAGCTGTTCAGAAGAGAAGAAAAAATACTAAGAATCTAATAATATCTTCACTAAAAATAAAAGTATACACCCTGAGATAAAGTTGAAGTCTTTAAGATATAAGAATTTCGACATGACAAAACAGTATCCTTGTATGAGATACTCAGCATCCAGAGACATCGGCATGAAATTACAGAGATGTAATTCTGACGTGGACCAAAGCTTCCTTTTCAGCTATAGAGGTGTACAGCACTGGAATAGATTATCGCCAGATGTCGTCAGTGCCAAGAATATTACTACCTCCAAATCAGGGCATGACAAAGACTTCAGTGATATCAAATATCAGTAAATCAGCCTCTTCAAAGAAGAAAAACGACATAGTTAAATTCTTCCAACGATACAGTTTTAATTTTCATTTTTCTTCAGAATTGATACTCCTTACCAGCGAGTCCCGGATCAGCACCAGGGTAGAATGATGTTCCCATTCATATTTTCCTATCAATGGCCATACTAGTGCACCGTCTACATGCTACTTGCAGCTACTTCTGAGTTGCCTCCCTACTGGCTGATGAACGTGGGGCGTTGGTGGATGGTGAGGTGCCGTCTGCCTCACTATCCTGTCCTCGTTTATACAGACTAGGTGTTTAGGTTAGTCTTGCTGTCTCCCGGCAGATAACCTCGTCTTAGACTTGCATAGATCCACAAACCACTCAGACCCAATGTCCAGGCGAGATGGTCTGGCCTTAACACTACTGAAAAAGACGCAGCGGTAGAAGAAAAATAAAGCAGAGCAAAGGATTTCGACCCACCATCCGTTCCCTCAGGCAAAACTCCGGACGGGTAACAGGTAGAAAAAACACCTTACACGACTAATATGCCTGAAGGAAATTCACACTGGAATATGTGAATATGTCATGGATCCTTATCACCAAAGACATGTATCCCTTCACGTTTTTTTTTTTATGAAGACAATAGTCAAGATAAACAATGAGCTCCAGCCAAGCGACTAAACGTCTGTATTACTCATGATGTGGAAGAAACAATAATTTCTTCTTGCTACACGAGTTTAATAACGTTGGTGCTTTACCGCAGCATAGGCAAGGCGAGAGGAATGGTTGAGAAGTTAGCATGATATGCCATGTTAGCATAATATACTACGTTATAATGATTGGTTAAAAAGAATTATTCAGTACCAGAGAGTGACAGGTGGTGGTCAAATTTAATTTTGAGCGTTAAACGGCTGCTCTGAACATGTTTTGGGAGCGTGTCAATAATGTCGTTGGTAGAGAAATGTTTTGTACCATCCTTGATTGAGTCGGTGAGCTCTTAAGTTTTAGTCCATTTTCTCTTGTTGTTAGCATCGGCGTACGTAGCTGTAAAGAAATTTTCAATATCGACGGAGTTGAATCTTACAAGAATTTTAAAGCATTTTGTTAACTTGCCTAGAAGCCGCCTCTTGTTTTAAGAGAACAAATTCAACTCTCGCAGTCTGTCCTCATATGGTTTGTTACGAGAGGAAGGAATTAATTTAGTTGCTCTTCGCTACATTGCTTCCAATCTAAAAATATTTTTACTTAGATGGGGGATCCAAAACTGCGTTGCTTATTCGAGGTGGGGTCTAGCTAGACTTAAGTGTAGTGGTGATACCATATCCTTCCTTCTGTATGTAATGTTTTCGTTAACAACGTGTTGTTTGCTTTCTTGCCAACTTCGGTACAATGTTCGGAGAATTTGAAGTTATTGGTGACAGTGACCACTAGATCTCTCACGCTAGGGTTGTCCTTTATCTTGTGGCCCATGAGTTCATAATAAGATTTTTTGTTAAGGTTTCCTCCGTACAACAGCTGACATTTATTGACGTTAAATGGCATTTGCCATTTTCTAGAATAGTCAGCGATTTTATCTAGATCCTCTCGTAATCTTAACTTGTTTTTTTCAATTGATATGTCAGTGCCGATTTTTGCGTCTTTTACAAATTTGGACGATAAGTACTTTCCATGTACTGCCCCCCCCCCCCAAATTTCTCCTTCTCTTATCGTTTCTTCCATCACTCACCATTAGCATCTCCTCCACTCGCCATCATCCCCACCCTCTACTCCAAACCTCCCTGCGTCTCGTTCTCCGGCCGGTTGGTCAGGGTGTGAGTTTGTATACCGTCTTGGCGAGCGAGCGAGCGGGCGGGCCCAGCGCGGTCCTGGCCTCCCCTGTGGGTTCCGGCCTCCCGCCAGGATGCGCTAAACTTCATCATTAGATCCATTACCTTGATTACATCAGTCATGACAGGCAGCTCCACCATCACCCCTGGCGTGGCGCCCTGCCTGACTCCCCGTCAGCTCTTGAAGGTTATGTATGTTGAAACTTGTCCACACTCTTGTGAATATTATTTTTTTATGTTGAAAGCTCCAGTCACGGACAAAAGTCTACATCAAGGCCGGGCCCTAACTGAAATATACAGAGAACTGAGAAAGGGGGAAAAAAAGACAGGGAAAGTATTTACGAATTTTTGAGAAAGTGAAAGACCTGTCCCTTGAAATGTGCCTGGTCATAGTTATTGGGAAAGACATGAGAAGGTAGAGAGTTCCAAAGCTTCGACGTGTAGGGAAAGAAGCAGGTATCA
>JAYMFT010413330.1:0-18100 GCA_038088735.1 Panulirus argus | reverse complement strand
TACATGTTCAGGCCCCGACCGCTCAAAATCCCTTTCACTCCATCCTTCCACCTCCAATTTGGTCTCCCACTTCTCCTGTTCCCTCCACCTCTGAAACATATATCCTCTTTGTCAACCTTTCCTTAGTCATTTGTGTATTTATATATACAATTACACATTCATATTCTCCTTTTCATGTTATTAAGTATATCTTGTACAGGTGTGTAGTCATGGAAATCAGTTATAGTTGTTTCATGGGGGTGGGTGGTGTTTCTGGAAGCTGTGGTTTTGGTGCATTACACATGACAGTTAGAGGATAGATGTGAAGGGATGCAGCCTTTCTTCGTCTGTTCCTTGTGCAACCTATTAATGCGGGAAACATTAATGAAGGATAATTTTTTTCATGTTTGATCGCCGTTTCCCACTTTAGTGTGGTAGCACCAGAAACAGACGAAGAAAGACATCCACTCACATACACAAATATATATGTACATACATGTACTTACATGTACACATACATACATGCACTGAAACCACTGCTCCCTGTCCACATCCAGGCCACACAGATCTTTCCATGGTTTACCCCAGACGTTTCACATGCCTTGGATGTGAATAGGGAACTGTGGTTTTGGTGCATTACACATTACAGCTAGAGACTGTGTGCGAATGTGGCCTTTTTTTCGTCTGTTTCCTGGCACTACCTAGCTGACGTAGGGAATGGCGATGCTGTGTCCTTTGGGGCGAGGTGGCGCCAGGAATGGATGAAGGTGAGCAAGTATGAATATGTACATGTGTATGTACATGTATGTATATATGTATATGTATGTTTTGTACATAAATATGCATGTATGTATATATGTGGGAGCGGGGGGCTGGAAATCCTCCCCTCCTGTTTTGACGTTTCCAAAAGCAGGAACAGAGAAGGGGGTGAAGTGAGTATTTTTTTCTCTGAGGCACAGTCCTCTGTTCTTAATGCTACCTCACTAACGTGGGAAAAGGTGAATATGTATGAAAAAAAAAAAATGTATATATGTGTGTTTATGAGGGGATGGCTTATACTTGATTGCTGTTTCCCACATCAGTGAGTTAGCACCAGGAAACAGACGTACACACATATATACATACTTGCACTTATATGCACAATACATACATATACATACCAACATATACATATATACATACCTACATATAAATGCATATACACATGTACATATTCTTTGTAATAATATTTTCCCTCACTTTGCCATTCCTTCTCTTTGCTTCCCTTCCAAGCCTACTTCAAATCCACGTCACAGAAATACCATCATCATTTCAGAGCCATCCTTACTAACACATTTTGTAATGTTCTGTGCCTTAAGGTGTAATTCTCTGCAAAATAATTGTAGTTCTGAATGAATCAGATGATGAAATTAATTTTATGCAAAGGTGATGCATGTGTATGAAAGAATAATTGATGGAAAAATTGCTAGAACAAAGACCCTGGATATATGTAAAAGGAGACAAAACACTTACATTGTTTTATTTCATTTTTTCTTCAAGGCTGAAGGAAGCCCAATCATATTTGGTGAAGAATGCACCAATAAGAAGGCCATCTTGCTAGCATACTACCGCCACTACTATGGCCTTGGTGAACACTACAACTCTGTTTCAGTGCTAGACATCGTATCAACTGAGGAATCTAGATAATATTATGGCTTTACATAACATGTTATTTATGATGTGTTCAACTTACCTCTGGGTTAATAATTTATCATGGTAGAATATACCTGAGTATAATCTTTCTTAGATTGATATAAATAATGTAATAGGTAAGAATGAAAGAACACTGGAAGTCCTAAAATAGGGTTGAAGTTTTTTGCTATTCTCGACAACTGCTGTGTATAGATTCACAATATAATAAGAAGTGCTTTAAACAAGTAGCTGATAAACTATTGATAAGATAAAGTATTTAGTGCTTATATGTTTAATTTATGACAGTATTAAGTAATGGGTGAGAAATTATCAAAACATCATGAATTCTTTGTACATCTACTTTTCTCTTTACTTAATGGCATACTCCTGTTTCAAAATGAAACATGAAAATTTCAGTTTTGCAAAACTGGAATGCAAATTATTAAACTAAATATAGTAAATTTTATTCATAATATAATATAATTTGAATTAATATCATATGAATTATTTCCTTAGTTTTTCCAATCATAATGTCCAGGTAGTTTTTCCTGCATATTTAGTCAGTCTTACTGGTAGAATATTATTTTGGTAAACCCATTATCAAAAACAGAAGAAAACTGGTTAGTAATTCAAGCAACATCATTAAATGCCTTGGAGAATCTTTAGGCAAACAGTTATCATATTTATTAAGGAAATTTTAAGAGCTACTTGTTCAAGTTAATGTAAGGGTCTGCAGAAAGAATCCATTTTTAACCCATTCCATGTGGTTATGAGTATTCTAATCCCCTCCTCCAGTGTGGCTAGTGGAACTGAAAGTCCAGATGTGTTTAAAATGACCTTTAGCAAATATTAGAATACACTATGACAATATTGAAACAATGAAAAAGAAAGGTATATTACATTATTACCTGCCTATATGCAGGGCAAACAGACACAAACACCTCAGCTGAAAACAGGATACTAATAGTATTATGCAATTGTTTACATTCTGCCCACTGATAGACAAGATGGCATACCTAAAGGCCCACATTACACATGTACACCACTTGCAATGTAAAACACAGCAGCAGAACTTTGAAACACTACAAAAACAAACCAAGATTAAGTGAGTACGGGGCTGGTCCTTGATAGCGGTGGAAGGGGCAAGCAGAGGCAATTTGCAGTAAATCTCTAGATATCCCACATGCTGTTTCAAAGCTACTGTCACTCTAGTATGCTCACAGCTTATATTATTCTCTTGATACTCTGTTATTTAATCTATTGATATACCACAACTCTAATGTAATTTTTAAGTCATAAACTATAAATGAATAGTAAAACTAAAGTGACAGAGCATGAAATGTGGTCACTCTGGCGAGCAAATTATGAAAGAGGCATTTTCATTTTTTCATACATTTTCGTCATTTCCTGCGTTAGCATTTACGTAGGTGAATTTATTGTGGCACGTGGCAGCTTATAGCTGATAGACTTCATGGCATGGTTTTGTAATAGCTAAATTTGTAGTTGCTAAAACCATGTTTTTTTATGGAATGGGTAAACATATGACAACCATATCCTGCATGGACTGAGTTAAAAAGAGGTTGAAAGCTACTTAATCCTTGGATATCAAACTTGTGATGCACACCATGCTGGGATTTAATGTGGCACTATTCAGTAAGATTGACTTGGGGACCAGTCTTTAGTATGGTGACTAGTAACATGCTGGACAACTGTGCCTAATTTTTCATATCCTATATGGATTTGTTATTTTTCTATCTATCATTATTTGTACATCATTTCTGAACTCAAATGATGTGTTCTCAATGTTGTAATAGTTAGTAAGTTTGCCTCATAAGCAAGAATGCCTAGGTTCATTACCATTGTAATCCAAACCTGTTGCAAAGTTTTTTGGAATCAGTTTTGTGACTGGTGAACCTTTTTTCCAGGAAAATTCTTTCTGCATGGGTCTGGACATATTTTCAGCCTATTCCTTGATATTGAACTATATTTTATGTTCTTAATGTGAATGGCCTTATTGGGATATAAACAGCAAACCACTTTTAACTTAGTTCATATTATCCAATACAGTAAGTTATTTCATTGTTCTGAAACATTTGTGAAAGTCACATACACTCCTGTAAGGTAATTTTGGACAAGCCTGTCATATTCAGTTGACTGACAAGAGTGCTGTGTAGTTGAGGACCTTCTCATCACTAAGGAGCCCATCTTGCCCTGCTCCTGTGTGCAACACAACCTCAAGGCTGCTGGGGGGCCTTGTAAAGTGGGTCCTGGTATTGCATAATAATAATATTTTTTTTTTTTATGCACGACTGCTTCTCCCACCTTAGCAAGATATAGTCAGGCACAAATGAACAACAGCCTCAGATGGATGAATATGTTCTTTAACTGTCAAGAATAATATACTGAAACCAGAACCTACCATCCATAGCCAGTCCCCACTGACTATTTCATGGTATACCTTAACCATTTTATGTGGCCTGGTTCACTGACAGTATAAGTCCAATTTATTCTCTTCTGTTTACATTTCTCACCCTTCTCTATGTTCAGGCTCTGATACCTCAAAACAGCTTCCAATCCATTCTTTTATCTCCATCTTGGTTTCCCTTCCCTTTTCCTACTTCCACATTTTAAGGTAATCTTCTTAGTGTGTCTTTCTTCAATCATCTTCATGTGTCTGAACCATTTCAGCACATCCTAGTCAGCAATCTGTCAGACTGTAATTAAAACTACATGTCTCTTACACTGTTACTCCAAATATGATGAATATAATTAATATATAATAGTTTATTGATGATTAATGATAATGATGACAATAGTACTATTCTTTTTCTTTCATATCCATTCACCACTTTCCACAATAACAAGGTAGTGCCAGGAACACACGAAGAGAGGCCTCATTCACTCGCACACATACCCATTCTCAAGCTGTCATGTGTAATGCACAAAAAACACAGCTCCCTATCTGCTAACAAACACCACTGTGGTTTCCCTTGGCTGTATCTTAAACCATGTTTCAGTCCACTGCCATCACACTGATCCCCTGTATACTGCATCACTCCAATTCACTTATGCCCAAACCATTTCAGCACAACTTCTTCAGCTTTCTCAACCATACTCTTTTTATTACCACACCTCTCTTTTACCTTATTATTACTTACTTCATCAACCCTCATCGTACCACATATTGTCCTCACACATTTCATTTCCAACACATCCACCCTCCTCCATACATTCTCATCTGTAGCTCATGCCTCATAACCATATAACATTGTTGGGACTACCTTCCCTTTACACATATCCATTTATCACCCTCTCAGAAAGTGAACTCTCTTCATAAACATTCCTCAGTGTTCCTAAAACCTTTGACCCCTCACATATCCTATGGCTCACCTCCACTTCCATGGGTCCATTTGCTGCCATGTGCATTCCCACTTATCTAAAACACCCTACATCCTCCAAGTTTTTTCCATTCAAACTCATACACCAACTAACCTGTCTCTCAACACAGCTAACCCTAATAACCTTGCTTATATCCACATTTATTCTCAACCTTCTCCTTTCACACACTACCAAACTCAGACACCAACTTGAATCTTTCATCAGTGCTGTGTCAACAGCAAACAACAACTGACACTTCCTAGGCTCCCTCACCCCCTATAGAGTGCATGCCGCCCGTCTCTGCATTTACAGCCATCAAAACCCCACCCATAAACAAATTAAATTTTTTTTAATGCTAGATTTAATTCCTTTGTTTAGCTTATGCCATCTCATTTATTCATTAGTGATGCTGCACATGCATAGTTACACTGAGGCACGTCATTCATTATGAATTTCCATGTTCCATTGTCAGAGACCCAATAACTGCATTTGAAGATTTGCAAAGGAATTCTTTTTGATAAGATTTCTTGATCTGTGCAGTGAGAAATAGTCAAGGACAAACTCATGGATAGGGAGGCTAGTACTTGTGCAGCTGTTCCTGCCAGAGACTACAATTAAAATCAACAACATAAGGAAAGGCTAGAGTGAAATGTGGATACCATGGCCAACTGGTAATAAAAGAAAAATATAGCCTTGGATATCTAGGGTCCAAGGATCATGATTCAATCAGGTTATTGATTTTAACAGTGAATAACCCTCACACATTTGCCTTATTCAGCCTATATGTAACTGATATCAGTTTTCATGGGAAGGTAACTGTAGGCTCCATAATGTAATGTCTCCCTGCTGGTAAAATGAATCTTTTTCCACATTGAAAGGCAGAAAAATCAAGCAGAAGTCAACGCTATGCTTACAAACTGAAATGCAAGGTAAATTTTATCTGTAAAGTGAAAGTTTTCATTTAATAAAATGTGGAATGAATTCTTTTCTTTGGGTATACCATATTAGCTTCCATAACATTCACAAGGCCTACATAGAATTCAGATGTTATATTTCATTTTACACTGATTAGATGGCAGCCACCAGGTTACAAGAGGCATCACAAAAGTGATGAAATAATTTCCCGGACTCAATTCACTATTCATTATACAGTGTCGGACCCTAAAGTACTTTAAATAAGGCAAAGTTGACAACCATTTCTTCTACCTATGCTGAATTTCCTCACTCATGTCATCATCTCAGCCTCTATATGATCTGCACTCATCCTAGAAGATTTTCTTAGCCTTAAAATCTTATGGGCAAACAAATCCCAGAGGGTCAATGATATAGATTAAAGTGCTAAGTAACCTCTCCTAATATTTTCTCTCCCCTTGTGTCTAATCTTACTTCCAAATTCATCACCCTGATCATCTCACTTAACCCCAAAAGCATTCTCAATGGGAAGCTGATCCTGACTAAGATCCTGACCTTTGATCTTCACTCTACCCCTAATTGAAATTGTGCTGTGGGAAATACCAGGTTCTCCCTTGAAGTGCTCAAATTTAATTTTTTGGAAGTGGCTTTGCATATCCCTTAACAAATACATCTTCCATCTCTTCCTTGTATCTGCTGATGCAGCTCAGAATTTCTTTCTAGAACACCTTCCCAATGAATGAAATTGCTTCTTGATCACAGTATAGTTTTCAAGTAATCCTGGTGGACCAGACTAAAACCAGTTGACAAAGCAACTTGAACAAGACGATGGACTGGCCACTAAGTCCACAAGATTCTCAACATTCTATGAGAGGTGTCGTTGATCGTTTACTAAGGCTTAACCTAAATCCATCTACATGGGCTTCTAAGCTTATTTCTGATGCTGGTACAGCATGGATGAGACTGCACACTACATTTGCACCACTGACTCCATCACCCACTGGCCTGTTTAGGCCTCAACCCAAGAAAGTACAGGCAGTAACAGGCTCACCATCCCTGCCTTGCACAAACCAAGAGCATCAAAGCCTGAGGAGTGTCTTGACTAATCAGGATACTGACAACTTCACTATCTGTACTTGATATATTCATCACTTTCAGGTGATCTCACTGCTAAGTGTCAGCTGTGCTTGTAATACTGTCCTTCGTGCCAAGGAAGTTTTCAACTGCAAAGACCCTTGGAAGCAGAATGATATGACTTGCTCTTTCTGGCATTAAAAGTAGAAACTTCTGTGACCACTACAAAAACTAACTCAAAGTTCAAAGTCTCTAGGGACAAGGTTGCTCTGGGTACTTCTAAACTAAGCTGATCAGCAAGGCCTTAGTACAAAAAGGTTTGTTACTTGCTGGGTCTAGCAGGGCATACATCTTGAGCCATTTACTTGTATCTTTTCTCTAGCCCTGACAACAACAACAGGAAGTGCTATTAGTGCAGACTTACCTCAGGAGGGCCTACATGCATAGTTTCAAGCTCTAACTACATGTTCCTCACCTAAAGTGAGGGGCAACTGTTCCTAGGGGTAGACCCTTGAACAACAGACTGCAATGCTTGGTGTAGCCAATTTGAATGTTTCAGCTTGTACCCTCAGATACTGTAATTAACCCTCTTCCAACAACAGTTACATGACTGATGATCAGAATTACCAAGACAGTTTAAGCACACTGATGCCTTTGAGACAACATCCAGTCTTTCATTTGCTGGCAATTTCTGAAAACTATCACAATGATAACATTTGTCTGTCCTGACAGAAATAGCAACTGTGACTAGGCTTAGGCTTCCTTGATATGGATGACATCAAAAGGTAGCCTGTTTGGCACTAGTATCATGGAACCTTTAGCTTCATCAATGGCACTCGCCATGCACACTGAAGCTCATTCCCTTGCTCTTGGGATTTCTTGCACCTTGTGCACCCCTTACATGAAATTTCTCATTGTTCATTTCACAAACTGAATCATAACATCTACCTGCAGCTCACTCAGGAAATTCTGCCAAATATGTGATACTTACGTATCTCCCTTGCACACCTGCTGCCTTGCCCAGCCACCTTTCCTGAAATTGCTAAGGTAACTTTGCAACTGTGTTAGGCATGATAAATATGTTATTCACTTGGTGAAGAACCTACATGGCTTGCAGCGTCTCAATACAGTATCACACGTTGTCTGCAAGGTCATGTAAAAATTTCATGATCTGAAGGTTTACGATCAAGACCTCCAGTAATATTAAGAAACAGGAGCCAAATCTTTTTTCAAATTTCTTCAACAGTTACCCTCACTTTAGGATATCATATTGCAGGACTCATCTCTGCACAGCACTCAATGGCCTTATAAGCCTTCAAGTACAATGCTCTAACACTCTGCTAACATAGCTGCTTACCCCACAGATATTTCCCACACATTGGTCAAATGTAGAGGAAATGAGAATGAAAGTTAACTAAATCTTTGTGTATATTTTTAAAGGAGTTAACCTGGAGAAAGAAACTAAAATCTAATAATCATTTGTCTTCCAACAATGTAAATATATAACATTTTCCCTGTTTTTGTTTCTCTTTCTATTCTCTTTGGGGCGGACACTGTAACATTAACCATTTACCTTCACGCTGAGCGAGAGCCTTCGCCTTAGCCTGCACCTCTCTTCTCAGTGCAAATCCCTAAACGTTGCATTGAAACATGCTGACATTAGCTACAGGTAAAAAATAATAATGTACTGGAAATAATTAGCTATTAATGTATTGGCAATTAATAAATCCGTGCCAGGTGACCATCATAAACAAAGATCAACCAGCTGCCCCACCAACCCTAGACAGTCAATGTTTACCTGGATCAGCTGGAAGGCCGCCCGACGCCAGTGCCAGACGCACGATGAACTCCGTTGCACCAGTAAATCCATGGAACGTCCACGGAAATGTCTTGTTAGAAGAGCTCACGCTGTTAATCTATATTCGTCCTTTTTTTTTTCCACAGATGAAACATGAACCGTTTGTTTCTATTTCACTCGTTTTTTTTTTCTCTCCAAAGAATTTTGCCACAGTGCAAAAGGCTGCACTTCTTAACACAAATTTCACCCTTTTCTCCATTTCAGTCATCAGTAGCACGAATCCATTACACTAATATCAAACACAGTCAATCACTGGAAACACAATACAACTTGATGTAGATGAGTCCTGAGGTCAGACTAGGGTAGACTTGTAGGGGTACAATTCGCTCAAGGATACCGTTGGGGTTGTAATAATGAACTTTATAAGTAACAATGAGATACGGCCAGAGTTATTTTGTGTTTAGATGAGTTTAACTTGGTTAAGAGTTAAAAAGTCTAGTTGTTTTAAAATATATGTTTTATCGTCAAGGCATTTAATAGCGAAATGTAGAATTTCAATCTCAACCAGGAAATATTGCCTTTGATAATTTTTTTTATAGGGTAATCATTATTATTTTTAGGTTATTCTTTCCTGATTACATATTGCACATTGGGCTTTCATGATACATAATTTTCACGGAATATTTTAGAATTCCTGCTTCGAACAGACTCATAATTTAGATACATACATTTCATCCTTTCTTTATAAAGGCTCTGATGTATATTTTAATTGAGTTGATTTGGAGAGAAGAACCAATTTAATATTATTTGTCTTCTACTGATGTACATTCATTACATATTTTGTTCTTTCTCGAGCGACTGATGTTAGAGCAGCCATCAGCTTTGAAATGGTGTTGGGTAATAAGAAATTGAACTTTCTGCCTGTAATCTAATTATCTGAATTTGTACTCTTTTACTTCTCTTATTTATAAACTTTTGTCCTTTAAATGTATGTCAGATTAAGAAAAAAAGGTTTGATATATTATTACCATTAAACAAAATTAAACATATCACAATAGGGAAAAATAATCATCAGATGTTTCCAGCTACAAAATGAAAGTACTTGTAATAGCAAGAAATATGAACAAAACAGCGAGCTGCTGACATGTTTCATATGTTTGTAATATAACTGTGAAGTTAGTTCGTAGATCGCTAAGGGGAATGGTGGAGAAATGGTGAGGGAAGGTGCAAAATGGGGACTAAGTGTTGCTGTCCCAGCTAGGATTCACTTGTTCAATTCTTCAACATTGATCTCAAGAAATGATTAGCTGATTTTACATGATGCAGAAAACCAACTAACAAGGACGATAGATAGATAGGTAGATTAATAGATGTAGGTGTAATCACACTCACCTGTAAGTAGGGTCGCAGCGAATGAGATGAAACAATCGGCGAAGCTGTAACCATCGTCTGTGATTATTGTAAATAGACGGTAATTAAAAATTTTTTTTTTTGTGCTACCGCTTGTACCCTCTGAGGTTTAATGTTCCCTCAAAGTTAACCGGACCCGACCAATGGGTCCATTTTATTTATTTTTTTTGCCTTGTTTAAAGCCTCTGGCAGAGGATATTTTTTTCTTGATCCCTAAGGATCTTGTGACTGATAAATAGTTGGAACCTTTCCTTAAGATTAAATTGCCGGTAATAACCGCTTCACTCGTAAAATAATTTGCCAATTATTTGCAATTGAGTTATACTTTTTGCCAGAGGAAGACGGGAAACTGGATTAAGGTTGGTGGCCTGGACTGCTGCTACTTGCAAGGCTATGTTTGGCCTCGTCGTCTTCAATACGACAGGTGACGGTGCGGATCAGATGTCCAAATGAAAAATTGTCACTAATTGAAGAGACGGGTTTGCCTGCCAGAACCTCAGTAGCGATCCAAAAGAATGGACCATTAGTGGGGCATCTCCTTTGTCCCATCAGTTTGCTGATACCAAGATCTATAAAATGAAATGTTACTCTACTGTTGGTTCCCTGCACAGTAATATTGTTGGGTTTGATGTCATTCTGCATAATTGATTTATTATGAATTTCCTGTAACTTTTGTCCTATTATTAAAAAGGAATGTACAATCTCCAGTTGAGAGCAAATCTTGACATATTTCGTGTAAGGTTCACTGGTATAGGATATGAACATTACTGGATGGTTTTTACACAGTCCACGCAAGATGTGTACCCCCTCCATCTCCAGAGAGCGTCATAAGAATTTCGGCCTCCTCCTGAAGTGCTAGGAGACATTTCACATTTTTCAGTTTTCCAGACCATTTGATCAGCTCCATAACAAGGTCCACAACTCCGGTAGTTCCCTCTCCTAAGATTCTCCCCTCCCCAGTTTTTACTTCTCCAAAAGAAGGAACAGAGAAGGGGGGCTATGTGAGGATTTTCCCTCTAAGGCTTAGTCCTCTGTTCTTAATGCTACCTTGCTAATGCGGGAAATGGCGAATATGTATAAAAAATATATATATATAAATATATACTCCCCATATTATGTATTTACTCTCTTATCCATATACTGCACAAGTGTGTAGCAAACTTTTTTCTTTATTTTTACACTGAAGGCTCCAGTCACGGACTAAAGTCCACATCAAGGCCGGGCCCTAACTGAAAAATATAGAAAATTAAGAAATGGAAAAAAAAAGACAAAGCATTTACAAATTTTTCAGAAAGTGAAAGACCTGTCTTGAAATGAGCCAGTTCGTAGTTATTGGGAAAAACATGAGAAGATGGAGAGTTTCAAAGCTTCGACGTGTTGGGAAAGAAGCAGTTATCAAAATGGCACACCCTTGAGTTGCTGATGGCCACACAATACTCGTGTGATGCAGCAGCTTGCAGAGTATTGCAAAGTCGAGCTGATGGTGGGGGCACACAAACAGCCAGCTCTTGGGAGCAAAAGCCAAAGTAATACCTATAGAAGAGGGAAAGTGAACCAACATTGTGGCAATTGTGGCATAGGGCAAGGGGGTCAAGTTTGGAAGTTAGCCTAAGACAGTTTGTAAGTTGGTCTGCTTTCAACTCAATTCTATCAAGTAAGGAGACAGAGCTAGAACCACCCAAAAACTCCATACAAGGACGAATCAATCCGTTGTATAAATGGAGCAACTGTTCAGACGAGAAAAAGTTACATCTAAACAGGACACCCAGTTTCTTAGAGGAAGATTTAGCTATTCCAGTAATGTGGGGTTTCCAAGAAAGAGTGGATGTTACAGTAATACCAAGCAAGTTCATAGAGTTAAGAGGGGGAATTACAGAACCGTCAAAGGAGACGGTTGTGAGGAGTTTTCGATACAGAAATGAGTAGAAATTGGGTCTTGGAGGCTGTTAAGGTGTTACATTCAATTTTTCATATTTTATCTATTTTTTTCTTTATGTTGAAGGCTCGTCACGGACAAAAGTCCACATCAAGGCCGAGCCCTAATTGAAATATAGAGAATTAAGAAAGGGGGAAAAACAGACAGGGAAAGTATTTACAAATTTTTGAGAAAGTGAAAAACATTTCTCTTGAAATGAGCCAGGTCATAGTTACTGGGAAAGACATGAGAAGGTATATGTGTAGTGTGGGAGATAATTTGCTCTAAAGCATTGAGAATGGAGAAAATAAATCATGGCTAACATACTTTTACGGGAGCAATATGTAGTTGCCCTTGAAAATATCCAAAGCTTTTGGTAGGGTGTGGCATCGGGGTCTTATCTCTAAGGTTCCATCTTTCGGCTTCCATTCCTCACTTTGCTCCCTCATATTTAGCTTCCTGTCTGGCTGATCTATCTCTGTGGTTGTTGATGGATTAGCCTCCTGTCTTTTCTACATCAGCAGCGGTGTCCTCAAGGTTTTGTCTTGTCTCCTACAATTATTTTCTTTTTTTTTCAACGATTTCCTCGCGTCCACTACTGCATTCATCCACATCTTTCATTTCTGCTTCTTCTTCTCTTATTCGATCTGTATATCCTCTTGACACAGCTTCCTCAATAAACTCAGACTTGGACAGGATATCTCAGTGGGGTAGACGAAATCTGATTAAGTTTAATGCCTCCAAGACTCAATTTCTACCCATATCTCTGTCTAATACTCCTCGCAATTTTCGTCTCTCCTTTGACGGTTCTGTAACCCACCTCTCGTCTCAGTGAACGTACTTGGAATTACTGTAACACCCACTCTTTCTTGGAAACCCCACATTATGGGAATAACTATGTCTAACTCTATGAAACTGGGTGCCCTATTTAGATGTAAAAATTTATTTTCTCCTGAACAGATGCTCCGTTTGTACAAAGGATTGATTAGTCCTTAGATGGAGTACTGCTCTGGCATCTGGAGTGGTTTTAGCTCTGCATCCTTACCTGACAGAGTTGAGTCGAAAGCGGTCTGACTTATGAACTGTCTCAGGCTAACTTCCAATCCTGAGCTACTTGCCCTACGCCACACTGTTAGTTCAATTTCTCTCTTCTATAGGTATTACTCTGTCTTTTTTTTGCCCTCGAGAACTGGTTGGTTGTGTGCCCCTACCACTAGCTAGACCATACAATATACGGCAATCTTCTGCGTCACATGATTACTGTATGGCCATCAGCAATTCAAGGATGGGCCGTTTTGATAACTACTTCTTTCCCTAAACGTCGAAACGTTGGAATTCTTTACCTCCTGAAGCCTTTTCCAATAACTATGACCGAGTACATTTTAAGACATATTTTTCACTCTCTCTAAAATTCGTAAATACTTTTCCTGGTCTTTTCTTATTCCCTTCCATAATTCTCTCTATATTTCGATTAAATCCCGGCCTTGATGTGGACTTTTGTCCGTGACTGGAGCCTTCAGCATAAAGAATAATAGCAAAAAATCCCCATTAGACTACTTCTGCCTCGGCAGCACCTCTGCCGCAGCTTTTGGAGTTAAGGTGTCGTAAATCTTCCCTGCCGACTCTAAGGATGGCTTAAGTAAACCACAAAATAAGTCATGAATCACTTCTCTATATACAGAATCTCGATTACGCTGTGAAGTCTTTATAGCATACTATTATACCAAGAAATGTAATCAGAAACCGTCTATAATCGTATCGTGGAATCGTTATATTTATGACTGAGGATAAAATTCTAAGATGGACGGGATCTCTGGAGATGGTCTCATCCTGTGTATTGTGGTCATAAAGAGGATGAAGAGATCCTTACTTGGCTGCCAGGCCAGTTTGGGAGGAGCGCCTAACTTGGTTCTTAGCTCTCGCTTAGCCCTTTGGTACACTGTTATGGTGCTACGGAGGTTAGTGTGTATCCGTGTGTAATTATCTATTTGTAATTACTTACGGTATTTGTAGTTCATCCCGCCTCAACAGGTGAGGTGCCAAACCAAGCCCCAACTCCTAACGAGGGATCTGGTTAAGTTCCACCCGCATGGGAAGGGCCTGAGTGACCATGAGATCCAGGAACGAATGAAAAAACTGAAATCATCCGTTTAAGGAAACCCTCTGTGAAAAAGGTAAAAACATTCTGCTACGTACTTGATGACGTGAATTATGGGATCAAAGTTTTGAACGAGTGTACAAGGGACAGTCAACAGTACGGCCAAAGAACCTATGTTTTAGATCTTCTCTTAAGATAAGAATTAACGACATAATTTACTATGCCCAACATAACTCACCCGATATAATCTGTTTTTAGGAACCTTTCTTCTTAACATGCTATTCAAAGGTTTACAGTATATTAGGATATATTGGTTATGAGAACATCAAAGGAAATAGCCTTGTCGCCCATGTCCACAATAGCATCCCTCATGATCTCATTCGCGAATCTGACTCCCCTGATGACCGTTTTCAACTCTTCAGAGTTATCATCAATAGTGGTCATCTTATGCATGTGTAATACCTATATTAGATCAGGTAAACTTGACTGTCACAACTTTCCTCCCCCAGATCTAACGAACTCATCTGTAGAGAGGACTCCATCTCACGCCAATCTGCCCTTGGGAACATCACAACCAATCAGAGTGGGGCCAGACCTCCTCGTTCATCAGTGATCACTGCCCCACTCACTATCCTACATCTGAACTTATATTTACCCTCTTCAACTCCCTTGGCAGTTTATCATCGTCCGGTGACATCTTCAACAGCAGTTCAAGCGGCTTGTCAAGTGTCTCTGTACACATGGAGAAAATTCATCTTGAGTGTGGACCTTATATGAGTCAAGGAGATTCTGTTGTCTTTTTATGGCTATTCCACAATTTCATTTTTTTGCTAAGACCTCCTCTTCCTCTTTCTACCTCACTGGTGCTATAATACTATGGTGTCTTTTCCTGCGGAAACACTTTTATGCTTATCATTCAGATCCTTGCATATGTCTATATGTTCCTCTAAAACTCAGAATCCCCGAGCTTAGTTGCTCTATAACTGGTAATTTACTCCAGATGAATATACAGAGAGGTTATGGATTATTCTCCTGCCCTGTCCACAATATTCTTTTCAAAGTTTCTCTCTTCCTCTCTTCTTCTTCTGCTATACTCATTCCTTCCATTCTTATACTTTTCAAATGCTGGTTGACTGCAGTGAGACTATTGATTATTCCACAGTACGTCCCTAAAGTTTTCTTCCTCTTTTGGCATTCTCCGCAGCAGCAGAACTAAAGATGAAGTTCGTCTGAACCTTAGCGAGGAGATAACAGTGGCCAGGGTGCTCTCTTCTGCTGTGGTTGCTCTGTGTGTGTGTGTGTGTGTGTGTGTGTGTGTGTGTGTGTGATTACCTAATTACCTATTTGCACTATACCAGGAAGGACTTTCACACTCGTGGGCCCCGTTCTCTTGAACATTCTTTACTACTGTACTACCTTTCAATGTTTTGTATGCTGTCTACATTCACAGTCATCATAACTCATTCAATTCCATTTATCCACCGCTGTCATATTATGAAACTGCTTCTTTATAACTCTTCTAACCTAACTTACAAGATATGATCAGGTCAGTTATGACTTTTCTGTCTTCCATAATTGGGAAACTAGCCTTTACCTGTAACTTGCTCTCTTAATTCTAGTACCGTCTTTGTTGCCCTACTCTGAATCTTCTTTGTTAGTACTCTGTGCTTCTTATTTAAGAGCGGCGACCAAACCTGAAATTCATATTCTAGTTTTGTCCTAATGTTGGATGTGAACAGCTTGCTGAATGATTTCTGATCCTTGTAGTTGCCAACAGACTGTTTGTATCCACGATTTTCTTAAGGAGAGACTCTGATGGGACGATGTTGATTCCCAAGTCTCTCTCACGCCAGATACCTGCGGCTTATTTCCTGCTAGCTAATATTCATACTGAGTCCTTTCGCTCTGTTCCATCTTCATTGATTAACATTTGTTTGGGTGTAATTTCGTCAGTCTCGTAACAAACCAAAGTCGGAGTTTGACTAAATCTCTTTGTAAGCTGTTGCAATCATGACCTTGGCATCATCAGCAAACATATTCAGGTCGAGAAATTCAGTCCTTTTGGCAGGTCATTCGCTTATGTTAAGAAGAACAGTGGTCCTGAAACAGACCCCTGCAGAACACCACTTGACTTCAACCCATTCCGAAAAGGCTCCACTGATTTTCCCCATTGCCGGGCTTCCTTGTGGCACAGTATCCGATGCTTTTTAGCCGACCAGGTACGGGCTATCCACCCAGCCTTCTCTTTTGTCTAAGACAGAGTTTACTCTTTCGTAGATATCTTATATCCCCGAAACCTCGTTTTCTTTCACTTTGGTTGTTTCTACTCTACAAAAGTCATCAATATGATTTCTGATTATATTTTCCAGTACATTACAGACCATACTCGTCAAAGAGACTGATTTGAAGTTCAGTGCATCCTCCCAGTCTCTGGTACCTTCCTGACCACACTCGTCAAAGAGCATTACATGACCACCTTTCCCAGCTGGTGTGTTGCATATGATATACTGTTTCCCAGCGAATATGTGTGAGGATAAGATCAAGCAATGAAGGTGTATCAGTCCCTCTCATTCTATCGTTCACAGACATGCTGACGTAGGAAATTTTTCCTGCATACACTCAAGGAACCTGTGTCTCCATGACTTTGTCTTCATGAGAATTCAGATTCCTCCAGTCTTTGTCTTCATAATAATAACCCCCCCCCATTATTAGCATTTTACCATCAATGAGAAATGCGTGTTTTGCTGCTTCTTGTACTATTCTGGTTGTTCCATCATTAACATCACTGTATATTTGTTCCGGTTCATCATTCTTTGAAGAAGTAACTATGACCAACATCACTTCACACTCCTTTTCTGCAGGTACTCTACTTTGATCGAGTCATCTTCCAGCATTTCGTGAAACTTAAATTCTCCTCCTCCTTTGTCTCTATCCTTCTTCGCCACCTCGTACCCTTCTTGGCAGAACAGGTGAGATTTTGTCTCTTTAGTTAGGCTTGTCTCCATAACTCCAACAATATCTGTAGCCTTTACAATCACTCTATCTGCATCTAAATACACCACTTTCAGTCTGACGTTACCATCACTTGATATTGCTAACCTCCCTGTGGTGCTGCTGGCTGGGCTGTCCCGTTCTCTTGCCTCATTTCATCTCTTAAAACAAGAGATCAAATGATGCAAGAGAACGGGACTGGACTGTATTCTTCGCTTATCTGCCTATATTCCCTTGTTCTATGATCTCTGATGAAGACCCAACTGATTTCCTCAACGTTTCTGAATTTCCTGCTCGCCTCAGTAACTGCTGGCTACATGACTCTAAATCGAATGTAACCATTACTGTGTGTCCTTCTATATCTTAACTATATCTACCAAGTCTCCTCTTTTCTTTAATCACAGACAATTCGTGTAGCACATCCATAGCCTCTAGTAACACTTTTATAAATTTTCTTTTCTTCTCCACCTCTTTCCTCTTCGTCTGGAGTATGCTCCTCCAGTCCAAAAGTCACCAGTGATTTACGACTATGAATCATCTGCTTCACTGACGTCTCTCACTTGTCTGCTAGATCCATGTGTTGCTTCTACCACCCTCGTCCCTCTTGTTTTCCCTAATTCTTTTTCTGACAACCACTGATCTTGTATACTTTGTACTTTTGTAAACTTTTCATTTGCCGAATCATAAATTTCCCTGATTGTTATCTCGTGTGTGTGTGTGTGTGTGTGTGTGTGTGTGTGTGTGTGTGTGTATGTGTGATTACTATTAAACTTTTCATTTGCCGAATCATAAATTTCCCTGATTGTTATCTCGTGTGTGTGTGTGTGATTACTATTTGTATGTTATGAGGAGAGAGCTTTAAACTCGTGTTGCC
>JAYMFT010413319.1:0-18100 GCA_038088735.1 Panulirus argus | reverse complement strand
CGCAGCAGCTTGCCGAGTATTCCGTGGTCTAGCTAGTGGTGGGGGCACACAAGCAGCCAGCTCTTGGGAGCAAAAGCTAAAGTAATACCTATAGAAAAGGGAAAGTGAACCAACATTGCGGCATAAGGCAAGGGGGTCAAGCTTGGAAGTTAGCCTGGGACAGTTTATAAGTTGGATCGCTTTCGACTCAACTTCTTTCAGGTAATCTCAACAAACATAACTATTTCTCCCTTCTTTTCACCCTGGTTACAACCATGCACATTTTGACACAGTCTAAGCCTTCAAGGATGAATCCTCACTAGGCTCCTGTTCCAGATATCTGCCCAAATTGGGAATGTTCCAACAAACCATGAGAAGAGAATGGCTAAGTTAGTAACACAAAGCATTATAAAGATGATTTAATTTACTTCAACTCACCCACTTTTCCCTAAGAGAAAGGCTGCTGGTATCTTTGGTTTTCGGTTGGTATTATCATCAACCATTTCAATATAGAGTTCATCATTTTCAGGGTTGCTGTCCATTACAATAACAGCAAGTGCACCAGCTTCTTCAGCTTTCACTGCTTTGCTGACAAATGAACAATCCCTTGGGGAAAAAAAAAAAGCCATATTAGAAGGATCAGCAGCAGCATGGAAGAATTTATTTAAAAATTCCCAAAGTCAAGACACAGATACCCGTGCATATCACTAACCTGGTGTATGATGCTTTCTGCCTAATGTAAGACAGCAAATCATAAAATGAGCAACTAGTAAATGTTGACTGTAACATCATTACAACAAATTTAATAACGAAACAGTTTCCCACTCACCCTCTTGAGACTAAGGCAACAGCCCCTTGAAGTTCTGGTGCATTATAAGGCAGTGAACAACATTCTAAAGGATCAGCTAACACAAGCCGTATTCCTTTAAATACATGATTCTGCAAACAAAATACAATGTACAAGGAAAATTAATGCCGATATCTATTTCTCTGGAATTATTTTCTATCTAAACCCATCCAACTGGCCACTTCCCATAATAAAAGCAGCTTGATCTAAGCAGTTTCAATAGAGATCACTGCAAACTCTATTTGGTACATGAAGCAGTGAAACATTCACTTCTTAGAGAAGGTGAAGTATTGATAATGGGGGTCTCACTGATATAGAGACAGACTGGGATATATGAATTTTCATGGTGATAAGGAGTTGTGGGGACAAGATTTTAGAGTGTAAACAGGCAAATTTCCTATACCATGTCAAGGAGCATGCTTGGATGAGAGGTACTGATATCTCGCCTCCACGCATACTAGTATATTAAGAATATTGTATATGATACACCAATTGGAAGATGTCATCATGTAATACCAAAGTCTGACTAAGTGGTAAACAAGGATGTTACACGAGCAGAGGTAAGACCAGGCATACAAAGGAGATGTAATTGTTGAAGCTACACAAACCTCAACACTTTCTGTAGTAACAAAGATTGAGAAATAGATTTCAATAGCCAGGAACCATGGCTTTGTGGTGAAAGGTTCTGTGAAATTTACAATGAAAAAGTAGATATGAGTACTTCAAGCCTCAAGTACTGGGGAAACAGTAAGGAAGGGGAAAGAATGGTTTATAAGAGATGTCAAAAAGTAAAGGAGGTTAAGAATATGCCATGGTGAAGATGTGGATGGCTCTCCAGCCAACTAGCATTTACAAGGTATGGAAGGGCAAGGATAGAGATGTAGATGTCTCTTCAGCCAGCTAGCAATTTCAAAGTATAGAAGTACAAGGAATGAGTACAGCAGGGTAGGAAAGGAGCAAAGATTATTCAAAAAGAATATTGTAGACAAAGCAGGAAAAAATATAAACCTTTTCCATAAATCTATCAGGAGTCACTACCAAGTTAAGGAGCAAGTAATCAGGCTACAGGATTCAAAGGGAATGATTGTATAGGATGAGGAACTGAATAACAAGTTCAAAAGTGTTTTCAAAGAGGAAGACACCAGGGAAATAGAATGGGGAGGAGGTTCTGGAAATCACTGAGATATCTAGAACAGTTATTAATATTAAAAGGTCTTGACTCGTACATGGCTCATGCTCGAGATAAAATTTCATCCTATGTGCTGCAGATGTGTGCAACTCTGCCAGATAAACCACTTTATTTACTGTTCAAGATGTCACTGGAGAGAGGCAAAATGCCAAGGGAACAGAAAAGAGCAAACATCATTCCTACATACAAGAAAGGAGACCGTGAACAGGCACTGAACTACACTTTTTTTTTTTTTTTTTATGTTGAAGGCTCCAGTAACGGAGCAATAAGGCTCTATGAAAGATTTTTAAAAAACAAGTGGGTAACTTTCTAAAAGGAAGAAATTACATATGTGAAACACACCATAGTTGTAGGAAAAGGAGGTCATGTGTAACAAACTTCTTAGAGTTTTATGAGAAAGTGAGCTCAGTCTTAGACAAAAGAGAAGGCTGGGTTAACTGTTTGTACCTGGATTGCCAGAAAGCATTTGACACTATACAACATGGGAAGCTGGTTAAGATGCTAGATAACTAAGCAGGAGTAAAGAGGTAACTCCTTTGACTGGCAGAATATCTCAGTGGGAGGTAAAAGAGGATGCATGCTAGAGGTATCTTTTCCAAATGGGTTGGGGTGACCAGCAGAGTGCCACAAGGTTCAGGTCTAGTACCACTGCTCCTCTTAATTTACATAAATGTCATAACTGATGGTATGGACTCCTACCTGCCTACCTGCATGTGTTTGTCAGGTGATGCAAAGGTCATGAAAGAAGTGAAATGGGAGGAGGATTGCATCAGCTTACAAGGGGACCTAAAACAGACTCCATAGTTGGTATAAAACATGGTTGATGAAATTCAACCTGAGCAAAAGGATGGGACAAAATGAAAATTATGATAATTATCAGGCAGGAAATAAGTTTCAGTATTCCGTGTGTAAGAAGAACTTGGGAGTTGACTTCATCCCCAATCTGTCTCCAGAGTCCCATATCAGGAGAATAGTTAAGGGGACAAACTGTCTGTTGGCAAATATCAGAATATCCTTCAAGTAGTTGCTCTTAATTCATTTTCTTTGCATATATCTCATTTAGTACTGCTTATACTAAACCAAATATGTAAGCCAAGATTTTTTCATACCTAGCGCTAGATAAAAATCTAAAAATACAAAAAATAATTCTTTGTTTATTGTCTATAATATATTCAAATACATGCTCTTGAACTTACAAATGGTATTCCAAAGTTTTTTGCTTGACGTAGGCGATATGTATAGCTTAGCTTCTCAGGATAGATTACCTCAAAGAAGATATCATCCTCAATAAAATCAAATATGGTAGCTTCATTCCATACAGCATTTGAAACTGAAAAAAAAATAAAGTGTAATACATTAATTCACTCATCAAAAGATAATGTTATATACCAGAATTCTTAAAATACCTTACTATCTGTGTAAGAAACCTTTTCTCCTATAAGTATATTAATCAGTAAAATTCTTTAGAAGTGCAATTATAATTCTAATAATATCTTTAAGTTTGTAAAATCAACATACACCATCACCTCATGGGCAGATAACTTCTTAAATTCGTTCCCATAAGGTTTGACCTTAATAAGGTAACTGATATTCATACTAATATCAAATCTGATTAAAGAAAATTCAATGGAAATTTCCAAAGTCCACTAGGATTGCATCTGTCCTCATATCTGTCACCATCGTGAAGTCCAGATGTACTCATACCTGTCACCATCGTGAAGTCCAGACAAGTGTTGAGTTAGATTAATCAAATTTATCTAACCCAAAACCAAAAGGCTTGAGCAACCGGCCCCTTGACCCTAATCTACCTCATTGTAACCCAGAGGAAGCTAAGGAAAATTACATGGTATGTCAATTTTAGTTCCACATCAAAACTAGCTTTGGGAAATGGCTCCTTTTGCTTTATGTGCTCTATATGTGGTTATAGGAACAGTGGCATAACATGATTTGGGGCATCATATTTTAATGAACAACATTAAATAAGGTGATATGTGTCACGTAAATCGCAGAAAATATGAATTAAATTAATGTAAAAGTAATGCATTGTAAATTACAATCAGATCCTGTTTAAAACTAACCTGGTTGTTGAAATTGTAACAAGAAATAGCTTGAAATTATAGATTAAATATACCAACATTGTCTCCTGCTGAAGATTGTGCTATGTCAACCATTTGTTGATATCCAGTTCTAACTTGGCTTTTTTTTTTTTTCTTTTATAGCATGACTGGCTTAGTTTTACTTGGATATTGAAAATTAGGATAAATCTTGACTGCTTGGGAATTTCCATAGGCTTTCTAGACCTTTTAACAAATACATTACCAATTTTTAATTTAGTTAACCCCAAATTTTATCAAATATACTATTGTCAATACTGTTCAGTAAAATGATGTTCCAAACCATACTCCACAGATATTACTGTTATCACAGTGAATTATATAAAGCATCCAAAAGGATATGGGACCAAAGTCCTATTTTTCACATTGTCCTGTGGCGTAACTGCCTTTTGAGGGGCCATGAGCACATATGCACTTGGGTGCGATTAGTAAAGTTGACTGTAAGATTATGGGCGAGGTTAATGGAAAGTCCATGTTAGGGTGAGCAGTAGCCTGGACTGCACTCTTTACACTTTATATAGTTGTAGGTAAGACTGTATGATTCTGATAGGTATGAATAAATACTGGTCTGGATTAATGTTTATAATCATTCTATGTACAATCGTCCTCAAGGCACTGGTAATACTTACGCTCATATTGCCTAAAACACGGTAAGTGGTAATTTCGATGCGGAGCTAAAATACACTTTTATCAATTCAACAAAGTCGAAAGTAAACTAGTACTTACAAGTAGAGCTTACCTGTAGAAATATGCGAAAACATGATTGAACATGTTGGTGCTAAATTGCTAAGTAAAATAATATTTGATACATATCAATACCCAACTGGTCAGGAATTACCATCCATTATCATTTATCAACACTTGTATACATATTTCGCAGAATAAAAGCAAACTACCCTACCGAATTTACCCTAACCACTTCACTTACATATTTCCTCACGAGCACCATCATTAACCTGAAATATCAGCTGCAGAATAATACAAAAGACCAGAATATTCCACAGCATATTGCTCGGCGGAAGTATTAGGTTTAACATGATCGCGACCAACTGATAATCATCGACGTCACTACATGCAGGGAAAGAAACTCTATACACTTTACTACATTGTAAAGCGATGTAAACACACGCTCTACGAACTTCACCTCGTTGTCGTTGGTTGGTAGGGGATAAAGGCTTAGGTTTATTGTCTTATTTATAAATTTCTCGTGATATTAATAACTCTCTAGTCAACGAGCTATGCGTACTTGCTATCACTTTAATATCTTGTCTTGGTAACCATTCGTATGATAAAAAAATCAAGTCTCTAAGAAGAAAAATAGATCTTTGGTTGCGACTTGCGAATATTCGTCTCTGAGAGTGTACTACAGTTTTATAAAGGCATGATTAATCATTGTTTAGGATTCTACTGTCACATGTAATTCTAAATACTCGACAGAGTTATGTCTGATATAATATAGACCAATTAAGTCTCATAACTACGACTCAGTCCACTTCCGGGTTTCCAACGTTGATTTCCTCAATATTTTCTAATTGTTACTGTGGGTAAAGGTAGCCAAGAGCTGAAATCCTTCTCAGTTAACTAAGCTTGCTACTGTAATATAAATCTACTATTTTTTGGCATCGCAAAAATTAGCCATTGTGATGTCAATTCATCTTCCCATCACCTTAATCTTTCCATTCCTACGTTTCTCGTAATATTGATGACCACTTTCCTCATCCACAAACACTCGTTGGATCTTGTTGTCCCAGGTAAGTACTTTTATATCATTCATGCTACGATGAGGAATTTGTCCGAGTCTGAAGCTTTTGACATGAGAAAATGAATTAGATTTTCCTTATACAGATTCTCATTTATGCAGAATTACTTGTACTTTTAACAAGTTTATATGTCCATCCTCGTTAACGTATCTATATTAATGACCATGTCAACGAGTTTCAGTCTCATAAAGGCAAGCTCCTTTTTAATCTTTTTGAAAGTGCTTAATATTCTCCATTAGAAATTATGGTAAGTATTTGCATCTTTCATTTGCGGAGAAACATTTGCATTGAATAAATATGACAATGTTTTAGTTAAGTGCTAATTGTCCAGGTCGGCAATTTCGAGTAGCGTTCGTGTGGCCAGCTGCGCTCCGTCACTCGCCTACCACGAACGTGTCTTGACCCAGGACTCTTAAACAACAACAAATGTAAAGGGAACTTGGAATGAGTGACTGAAAATATAAACCAATTTGATTATATTGTTCGTGAAGGTGCTAATTGCATCTTTAATATTTTAGTTTGGTTGTAAGTTTTGATTAACAAATGAATGTTGTTTGTGCAAGTTAATTGCTGATGTAATACTCTACTTCCATGTATGATTATTTTTACTTAAGGTGCATATTGAAAAAACTTGACGCTTCGGCTTGTCACTTGATAAATAATAAGGATGAAATACAAGTCTAGTGCTGCCACAATCATGACTATGAAATACGAGTGATTTTGTGAAATGGAAATGTAATATACAGAGAATGGGTGAGTTCTAAAAGCGATTCAAACCATATTTTGGGCAGTAATTACTTTGGTACTGTGTCCCTATTGGGGCAACACAGAATTGACTAATGTATTCCACATGTCAGTAGATTCCTTACATATTATAGGGTGATTTCGACCATTGCCTCATTATTGTGAGTATTGATAAACTTTGGTAATGATTAAGTGGTAAGGGGGAGGGTTACAAAGCTCAGAAGAAAGTTGAGGAATAAATGTTAAAGTAGGTGACAAACTTGTCTTGAAATCTAGAGAACTTTTATAAACGGAGTATTAAGGTTTTGTGAAAAGATGCATGCCATAGTCCTCTCAGTGGGATTTACTGTTTTTTTTTTGACATCGGTTTGTTTAGTTATTTCACTTGTTTTTTATTCATGTAAAATATAAAAGATCAGTAATCTTTGGAAATGACCAACACATGGCCTTCGGATTTTTACAGAGTTTAGAATTATAGGCAGTATATTGTGGTATGAATTTCCCGTATCCTAAACATAGTATTTTGTATACCTATTGCAGGTGTCCAAGGATTCCTTTCTCTCTTTATGAGGCTCCTTTAGTGCTTAGGATATCAGACACATCCACTGGTTAGGACCACTTAGACTGTCACTTTCTTCAAGTTTGTCTTCTGGGGAATGCATAACCATACTGATGATCTCTTTACTTGTCATTTAGAAGACTTAACATGTTTCATTTTTGCATTTTATCCATTCCACAGTATTATCTTCATATAAGTTCTCATTCATCTCAGTGTTCAGACTGTAACAATTATGCTTCCTGTGTCTCCTCACTTGAAATTCTGAAGCCTTCGAAGTTGTTATTCATTTTGAGATCACTGAACATTGAAAGTGGCCATGATTTACATGTGCATTTCTCATTGTGTACTGTGTCACTGATTGTCATACCTGTGCAAGTGAATATATGTAGTTCTTCATGATTTTTTCTTTCTAGAATATGTCAGCTGCATCTACACATGAGTCAGAATTAACTTCATGGGGAATGAAGTTCACTTCTGTATTTACACTTCATTTAATAAGTTATTCCATGATCTATGATGTAGGTTTATAAAGTACTGCTCAGGAAAAGAAATGCTGCAAAAAGTGCTTAGACACAGGCACATTAGCTTCAGGATTTGCAGAAAAGTTAACAAGAAGGAAAGCATTTTTGCAATTCTCTAGACTGAGTCTTGAAACCTTCCTCTCAGAAGCATTTGTAAACTACTTAGTGATCATGTGCTTAGTGTTCCAGGCCTGTTTATAACTTTTGCAAGTCTTGGGCAATGCTTTTACTTTTTTAGGGCAAAACGATGAATACTCCTGCTCGCCACAAGTAACACTTCTTTGTTTGTGCTGCATTTGCATATGGAAACTCAGTCACTGTTTCCCTTGTGTCTTTCAAATCAAACTAAATTTTCTTGTACTATAGGAAGAATTTTTCTTGGAAAGCAACATCAGAAGAGTTCAGTCTCATCTACATAGTAGATTTGGTCTTGAGTAAGAGTTTCCTCTTTCAGTAATTTAGAAAATTATTAGCATAATTTTCAGTGACCTGTTTGTCTACCAAGAGTTTTGTCTACCAAGAGTTTCTCACCACACGTTTTGAGGTGGAAAAATACCATTATGTAACTTGATTTTGCAACCATCCAGCTGTAAAATCACAAGGCTCAATGATTTTTAAATTCTTAATGAAATTTTCTAGCCTTTTCACTCAAAAGTGGCCAAGAAATAGATAGTACTCTTTTGCTGTGGCATTGTTTGATTCACTTTTTTCAAGCTTATCAAGGTTAGCTGATTTGGCTTTATGCATTGATTTACAATTAGCAGTGCCCTTAATAGATTTATTCTTGGATGAATTTTGATGGCCTTGCATTCTGCCTCATTGTATCATTTACAGCTGTTTTACCATTACCTCGCTCACATGATACACCAGTGTACCCTTACTAATTATAAGATTCCACTTTCTGTATCATGGAGGTGTAATGTGCCTCTTCAGTACAACACTATACCAAGTATTATCCCTCAGATTTTTTTTTTCTTTGATGCCACTATTATGACAGAACTTTCCCAATAACTATGACCTGGCTCATTCAAAAGATGGGTCTTTCACTTTCTCAAGAATTCATAAATGCTTTTTCTTTTTTTTTTTTCTCTCTCTCTCTCTCTCTCTCTCTCTTTTTCTAGGGCCCAGCCTTGATGTGGACTTTTGTCCGTGACTGGAGCCTTCAATGTAAAAGAAAAAGATAATTGAGAAAAGCATAGATATTTACTACCATGCATTCAGACAGTGAGAACAGTGTCTAAGTGGTGGCCTGGGTTACAGAAGTGCACTTGAAACTTAGCCGCCAAATCTTGAAAACATATTGTCCAAGTTAGCAAAGTTTATAATTTCTAGGACATGGATTTTTCTTATAGTTTTCCTTTATTGTATATGTTAAGGTGAATTGAGAAACTTCCCAGTTAAAAATATTACTTAAAGTTACAAAGGCATTGATTGTAATCACACTTCTAAAACAGTAGGGATGTACTTATAATCAATTGAAAATATTAACTGTTCCCATTTTTTCATTAATATCCTTTAAATTCCAGGATATGGAAGGTAGTGATGAAGGAGAATCAGATGCAGCTAACAATGAAGATGGTGACTTGAAAAATGCCCTTACAGCAAGGATGATGAATTCCCTTGTCATTTCACCCTCAAAATCAGTAGCAAGGTCTTCTCAAGCCTTGAGTCCTATACGAAAGCCGTCTGTTAATACTACCCATGGAGAATTTATTGGTCAGAGAGAGAACCATGAATCATATGGACAGGCCAGAAATGTTGATGGCAGTCTGTATGTTGGGAATTTAAACGAGACACAAGATTTACACATCCATTCAGCTGCGGTGGTGAAGAGTTCAGAAGTGAGTTATCTCTTTGCTTTAGCTGTCCATAATTTTCCATTCTCCATCTAGTAGAAGCATACCTTATTTTAGTATTATAATTATAAATTCCTGAGCATTTAAGCATGAGGGATTTTGCAGAAAGTAGTTTTTTTTATTTTTGAGAAATTGTATCCCGTGTTCCATTCATTGGGTGCTTTTCTGAGTAATTTATACTTGGCAGTTATTTGAAGAAAAATTACTGTAAATTTTATATGATTTTCTTTCTAGGTAGAATTTCCAGTTCAGTTTCATGAACTTCAGTCCAACACAGATCTTAAGATGCCCCCATCAAATTGGTTACAAGAGCACTCTTCTATCCGATTGCCAAACCCAACACAAAAACATGCTGATTTCTCAAGGTGAGTATGTTTTTGTAATATCTGTTACTCATGTTTCATTTTCATGAAGTGGATACAGAGCAAAGTAACTTCACAAATCATTCATTTTAACTGGTCAGATGGACATGGTGAATCAGGTCATACGTTTTCGTTAATTTTTTTTTCACCCCAACTATGTGGTAGACAAAAAATGTCAGAGACATGCACCCTGAACCTGTTTTAATGAAAGGCAGCACAAACTGTATGAAATGGGAGCTTAGTTTGTATAAGAGTGATTGCCTGAATGACATCTGGCATTTGATGCCCACCAGTGCAAGCCAAGTTCAATCAGATGTGCTAATTCCACCACAGTAGCTAAGCTAACCACTAGTTAATGCCTTTATATTGCTTAAGAAAAATTTATGTACCAGGAAAGCTGGCCTTCTGGTTGATCTGTTTATTGAGATATAAAGCTTTTTTTTAACATACTATTTACTTTAATCTACATTCAGCCTCTGTAAATTGAGAGAAAGAGATTCTCATAAACTGAGCCCAGATCACGGGCATTTTGTCTGCTGTTCTGCACTGGCTGTGTAAGATTTACATGAAATAAGAAATACAATACTGTAATTTAATTTTTTACACTAAAGGGCTGAGCCATATAGATTTGGTGGTTACTCAGGACTGCAGTTTACCAAAAATTTCAAATATTTTAATCCTATTGGTTAACAGGAAATATCAAAAAAAGTTAAAAATAGGTGGAAAATCTGGCATATTTTCCAAATTTGTTGCTTTACAGGTAGTTAATTTAATATTGTGCACTGCTTGAGTTCAGCTCAGCATTGTTTTTTGGCTTTCACTGACTCCTACATTTATGTCTCTTCTCTGTCACCACCGATGGATACCTAATACTTCAAAAACTTTTCTAGTGCTAACAGTTGTGCATCCTCCAAATCATAATCACTGTAATGAGAGACTATCACTAATTAGTTTGGGATGTATGCTAGGGCAGTACTTCCCTCATCCTTTTGTATGGGTAACTAAGACATTAAAATTCTTTACCCAGTGCTAATTGTAGTAGCCTGTGACATAAATTAGTTTTTCATACTGATAAAGTGCTCCTTCCAGTTTAAATGAAACTGGAAAAAGGCAACCTACATAAGTATAGCTAGGTTCCCCACATAGTAAGACATTGTAATATATGGGTAACTGTCACTCTTAGATTTTTTCCCAGTGCCAGTTACATTTGCTTGCTATATGGCAGCTCTACATTCCAGTGAAGCATGCCTTTTAATTTAAATGAGGGCAGGAAGAGACAACCCATGCAAGTACAATTAGATCCTTTTTTACTGTAACCTGTACAAGTGTGACTGGGGTTCTTTAAGGGTTAAGGTGTGTGACGTGGCATTAGGAATAGACAATTGATCCTTCTAGAAATAATTTTTGTTTGGGTCCATGTGTTCTTAGAAAGAAGTAATACTTGAAAGGAGGATTTAGAAAAAAAATAAGAGTAGATAAAATTCAAGAGATACTTGGGTTGTATTTTCTCCACTATCCCCAGGGGTAGAAAAGGGTGGACAAGATGGAAATAAAGTGCCTGAGATTAGTATTGTGTGGAGCTAATTGATCATGTCAGTAATGTCAGTGTAAGAGTAGTAAGTGCAGAATGATTGAGAGAGCTGAGCAGGGTGTGCTGAAAAGGTTTGGATATCTGGAGGGGATGCGTAAAGATAGACTGACTAAATTGATCTGTGGATCAGAAGTGGAGGACCAAGAAAGAGATGGAGAGATGAAGTGAAAGAGCCTCTGGTGTATTTGGGTCTAAACCCTCAAGAGGGTGAGGGGACACAAAATCTTGTTAAGTTTAATGCTTCCAAGACCCAATTTCTACCCACAACTCTCGTCTCTCCTTTGACGGTTCTGTAATTCCACCTCTTGACTCAATGAACATACTTGGTATTACTGAAGCATAAACTCTTTCCTTGACACCTCACATTACAGGAATGATTAAGTTTGCCTCCAAGAAACTGGATGTCCTGTTTAGATGTTGAAACTTCTTTTCTTGTGAACAATTGCTCCATTTATACAAGGGATTGATTCATCCTTGTATGGAGTACTGCTCTCACATTTGGGGTGGTTTTAGCTCTGCGTCCTTACTTGACAGAGTTAAGTCGAAAGCAGTTTGCCTTATAAACTGTTCCCCCTTTCCCTATGCCACATTGTTGGTTCACTTTCCCTGTTCTATAGGTACTACTTTGGTTTTTGCTCCCAAGAGCTGGTTGCTTGTGTGCCAACACCACGCAATACTTCGCAAGCTGCTGCTTCACATGATTATTGTGTGGCAATCGGCAACTCAAGGGTGGACCATTTTGATACCTGATTCTTTCCCTTCATGTCAAAGCTCTGAAACTCTATACCTTCTCATGTGGATTTTTGTCTGTGACTGAAGCCTTCAGCAAAAAAAAAGATAATTGGCTCTGTCTTTGATGCATAATGCATGACAGCGATAGAGTGAACATGTGCAAATGAGGGCATTGCTTAGCTATCGCTGATGCTACCTTGTAAGTGCAGGATAGAAGCTGTGTATAAAAAAAGAAGTAAGAAATGTAATACATTTGATGTAAGAATTTTCTTATGAAAGGGCAGTGAGGTATGAGTAAGAGGTGAAGGAGGAAAGTACATTGATAAGAGCATTGAAGATTATAACGAATGATGGGAGGATTTGGGCAAGACAAAGAATTATATGACAAATAGATGGTGAACAAAAGATGGTGCATTTGAGAAAAGTACCAGATGGAAAATTGTGGAGGAGACATTCATGTTGCTATTTCCACTGTTTTGAGAATGATTATTATTAGGATATAAAAGGAAAATTTAGCAAGATGCACATGTAGGTAAATGCAGACAAACATTCAAAGGAAGATTTTAGTTAGCCACACAGAGCTGATCGTAGTAATGGAGATAACATTGACTATGATTGTATACAAGTTAGTTAAAGAATATATTTGCAAAAAAGATACAAATTTAGGTAAGAGATGATACAGATAGGGTGAAGTCAATCTTTGGGATTGATTTTCAACGATGCACTCTGCATATTAAAAATCATTATCTGCTCCCCAACTTCTGTTTGAAAAGGAACTTGATGTTATGTTTGTATGATTTTATTTTTCTTGCAGCTTTCTTATGGCCCATCAGTTCCCAGACTGCATAGGTGAAGTAGATGTAGTATCTGATGCAGAGAACATTAAGAAACTACTGAAAATTCCATACAATCCCAAAGCCCATGTCAGTATGATGATTCATCGTGTTGGAAAGACTCTCCTAATAGATGATTTTGATGTGTACAAATATTTGCTGAGGCAGTCTGAAAAAGAGTGGCATTGGTTGAGAAAATTCTTCTTTGAGCATGTGCTTCAGTCCTTAACTCACAAGGTGAGCAGTGAAATGTGCCTGTTTTAATGCCTCATAATTTAGTTGAATGGAAAGCATTTTTAATATTTCATATAGTTGTTAGTGCATGATTTCTAATATGTATCCTTCACCACAGAATTCTTAATATGTAGTGCGTATGAAAGTAAATTGTTAACTTTACATCCCATGTGCAGTTTTTTCCACTTCAACCCTTTCATTAGTGGGTTATCTGAGCCCTGTCATGTCTCATGGAAAGTTTTTTTCTTTTTGAGGAGATAAAGAATGCTGGAGTTTTTAAAGTAAGTTTTTAACACTTTCGGTGCACTTTTTTGTTTGCTGAGTTTTTACACTTTTGGTGCACTTTTTTTGTTTACCCTGCATGCAAACAAAAAAACAGCAGATTATATTTTTTCTGATCTACATCACAGAAGCAGAGATAGTATGAGGAAGTGGAAGACCAAGAAAGAATTAGATGGATGGAGGAAGAAAGGTTTTCAGGTGCCAGGGCCTGAGCATTCAAGAGAGTAAGAGACATGTATGGGATAGAACAAATTAGAACATTGTGGTACATGGGGATGATGTATCAGTGGGTTGAACCCTGACATAAGAGACATTCAATGTACATTTTGATTGACACCTAGTGAGTAATTACGGCAGTTGAGGGTAAAATTTGGGGGCATGTCGTATTCAGTAGGGTGAATAGGAATGGTGCACAGCTTGTTGAGTTGTTTTCTGAAAAAAGACTGGCAATTGATAATATCTGTTTAAAAGAGGGAGACACATAAGTATACATGGGTGAGTAGGAAAGATTGTAAGTGGGCATTATTGGATTTCGTACTAATTGATATGCTTGCAAAAGAAAGACCCTTGGATGTGATTGTGCTGAGAGAGGCAGCTGGTGGGATGTCTGATCATTATTTGTTGGAGGTGAGGTTGAAGATTTGAGGAGTGAAAATGATGAATTTATATAAGATATCTGTTATGAAATCCTTGTCAGTAACCATTTTAATTCTGAGTTTTCTTACAGGAGAATGTTTTGGTCCGCCCAAACAAGAGTCGGAATGTTGTGCAAGGTAGGAGTTTACTTTCCAAATTTCTGTATCACAGTATAAATGAAGAAGAAGTAAGACCTCCTAGCCCCCCATCTCAACCTGTAACAGAAAGTCCTATCTCAGTCCAAAGGGTGAATATTCTTTTGTTTTGTTTTAAAGATTGCTAGTATATTTCTTTTATTTCCAAGGCACTTGGAATACAAATCAATCATTTTGAGTTGTTGTAAAATCATAATGATTGATGACGGGCTTTTGTTGGATCATTGAATTACAATGATTTTTTTAACATTAGATATATGTCATATATCACTTTAAGTGAGTTCATCATTTGCATAATGCAAATGTATTTTTTAATTTTAATGCAAATGTATTTTTAGATTCTTCTAACTCTGAGTTCTTATCACAGCCTTCTTTTGTGATGAGTGAAGTAATGCCTGAACCTACTTTAGAGGATCAGCTTCCTCAGGCCTCCGGTCAGGCGTTTACTCGAAATGTTGTTTGGAATTTTGAGGACTTGCACATGTTGATTGGGACTGACCTGCCAATCTTTGGTGGTGGAACTCATCCCTGTGTTTCACTCAGGCTGCGTGACATGAGTAGGCCCATCAACATATTAACAGGTATGTGAAACACATGAAAATTTAAGGTTAATATTGGATAGCCATTGATATTGAAGTGTAATAGGAAGAATGTAAGGAACATATAGACTATTGTCTCTGTAAACTTTCTGAGTAATGTTGATTGTATTATGATCCTTGGAAGATAGTGTCACGTATTCCTTTTCCATAGGATGGGATGATAAGCTCAGGTTTTTCAATGTTCTTATATAGTGTGGATATTGACACAACAAAGTGACCAATATGTAATTTGCTGTAGGGAAAAATATCCTGCCAATTCAATCTTGCCTTCTTGTTGAATTCAACCCCGTGCATTAGAAAATGTGAGCAGAATATTTTCTTTGTCTCTTAACTGTTTTTTGCCTTGTCAAGTTGCACTCCTTTGACCCAGGTAGTCATCTTTTCTTTCTGCCTCACCCACACATGGACTACTGGTATTCTGTCCAAAAACATACAATCTCTCCTTGCCACACATAACACTTGACAGCACTAAACTCATTGAACTCATTCTTCGTAACTTTAGATATTCCTACAATTATTGCTTTGTGCTAGCTCTGCCTTTTGGCATAATGTTAGGAGAAGATTGAAATAGTAGATATGAACATCAGATTGGAGCATTAGGAGGAAGTAGTAGGTCGGAACAATAAGTAGGAGCATTAGGTAGAAGTTGTAGGTTTGAACATTAGGCAGGAACTATAAGTAGGAGCCTCTGAAAACACTGCACTAGAGTTGCCTTCGGCCAGTAGCCTTTAAAGGCTCAGAAGCAGCACTGGAGTTCACCAGTTATGGAGACTTTTTTAGCTGTGGCCACCCCTTTGAGGGAGTTCCTAAAGGGAACAGGCATCAGAGATATAGATAGATTGATAGATGATGTGAAATTTGACGTGCACTGCTGACTTAAAGAGATAAGCGAACTTTTTTAGGGGAAGTTTCACAAAGAATTGTCCAGTGGTTTCAGCAGAGTGACTGTACCAGTGATGAATACTCTGTAAGACTTTTGCTGATATTTACTTTATTTTATACAGAAATTTTATGCTGCACAGTGGGTTTTTCATGTTTTCTAGTGATGCTCCTGCTTATTGAGATGTTTTTCAAAGGTAAAATGTTAAGTGTAAAAGACTAGAAACAAATCATTAAGCTTTTCTTAGAGTTAGTATCAAGGACAGAGAAAATCAAGCCTTAGTGGAAAAATCCTTGCCTTGCTTCTTCCTCTGTTCCTTCTTTTGGAAAGAAATACATATGGAGAGGATTTTCAGCCCTCTGCTACCTCTCCTCTTCATTGCCTTCTACAAAATGCGAGAGATACATGGGCAGTATTTCTTCTCCAGTATCATCAGGGATATTTTGTTGTATGTTCCCATATTTGTCCTGGCCTGACTTATTATGCTGAGAAATGAGGAAATTCAAGGGAAAAGGTATTTTCAAGGTGATGTCAGTAAAATATGGGAATTTTCATTTGGATGAGGAAAGAAAAATTATTAGAGTCTTGAAGTGAGGTAACTGGGATAATAGGAAATGACTAGAAGTATTAAGAGCAAGGTTAAGGAATTAGTTTGTGTTTAGTATGACTGAGTGTTTAGAGATATGCATTAGTCATGGTGCTTAAAGAAGATTCCTCATGTATAAAGTAAAACAACATATTATGCATTCATAGATTGATATTTATTATATTAATTTCTGATGCATTTTGTTTCATATGACTGAATTATTATTATTTTGTACTATGTTAGCATTTCAGGAATAGATTATATTTGTTGTACATTAATAAGAAAACCTCATCAACAGGCATCGATTATTGGTTGGATAACCTTATGTGCAATGTTCCTGAGGTAGTCATGTGCTACCATCTGGATGGTATTGTTCAAAAGTATGAACTGATCAAAACAGAAGACTTACCTCATATGTCTGACTGTCAGTTTTCTCCAAGATTGGTACGGGATGTAGCTCAGAATATTCTTTCATTTCTCAACAGCAAAGCCACAAAAGAGGGCCATACTTATTGGCTGTTTAAAGGTAAGTTGATGTTTGTGGAAATACAGTTCACAGATTATTTATGACATCAGAGCTGGTAGTTTTTCAGCTTTGATATTCTTTTGAAATATCGATTGTTTCCTATCCAGGGTCTTTGGTTCTCTAACTTAATCTCCAGTATTAAACTATTTACCATTTTGACATATTCTCTATCTTTATGGTAGAATACAAACTTTTTATTATTTGATATGCAGCTGAATGATGTTCTGTTGAATCTTGGATGATATTTCTTCACACTTGTTTTATGTATTCCCCAGGTATTTCTACAATAGCCATTGGAAAATCTAATATTGTTATATAAGTTAGAAGGGACAATATGCTTTCCCTGCACTGCCAATCCTTCTCCCTTGTATGAGCCTACTCTGAGCTTCAGCCTTGCTGGTCCTCTCCATTTTGATCATCACTTCCAAATGCTTAAGCTTATTTACATCTATTTCTCCTCCATTCAAACTGGTAATGTAATGTGACAACTTGTATCTTTCAGAGACAGTAGTCTTTATCTTTTTTCATATTCTCTTTCAACTGCCTCTTCATACACATGAAAATGATCAGCCATTCACTCCAATTATTCCTGTGATTCGCATAGCAGAGCAACATTTGCAGTTCACAAATTTGACAGTTTTTCCTTATTCCACTATGGTTTAGCAGTACTATCCACAAATCACTCCACTTCATTTTCATCTAATGTTCCATCCGTAAAAGCATTAAACAACCAAGGTGATAGCCACTTAAGGACAGCTATATCTAGGTCACCCCAAATAATGAATATTATATTAGAAATCCCTACAGTACCAGTGTTAATGTGTACTTACAGACCAACCCCTTCTAAGGGATTTCTTACCAAGTTGACTGTGGGTCATCTCAAAAAAGGAATGAGTAATCTGTAGGAACTAGGTTTAGATGATTCACATAAATAGATTTAAATGTTTATGTATAGATAGAACTCAGATATATATATATATATATATATATCTATATATATATATTTTTTTTTTTCATACATATTCGCTGTTTCCCGCTTTAGTGAGGTAGCGTTAAGAACAGAGGATTGAGCCTTAGAGGAAAAATCCTCACTTGGCCCCCTTCTCTGTTCCTTC
>JAYMFT010413308.1:0-18101 GCA_038088735.1 Panulirus argus | reverse complement strand
ATAATCATGTGACGCAGCAGCTTGCCGAGTATTCCGTGGTCTAGCTAGTGGTGGGGGCACACAAGCAGCTAGCTCTCAGGAGCAAAAGCCAAAGAATACCTATAGAAGAGGGAAAGTGAACCAAAATTGCGGCGTAAGGCAAGGGGGTCAAGCTTGGAAGTTAGCCTGGGACAGTTTATAAGTTGGACGGCTTTGGACTCAACTCTGTCAAGTAAAGAAACAGAGCTAGAACCTCACCAAATGTGAGAGCAGTACTCCATACAAGGACGAATAAACCCCTTGTATAAACGGAGCAACTGTTCAGAAGAAAAGTTACGAAACCTAAACAAGACACCCAGTTTCATAGACGCAGACTTAGCTATTCCCATAATGTGAGGTTTTCAAAAAAGAGTGGATGTTACAGCAATACCAAGTATGTTCATTGAGTCAAGAGGTTGATTGAAAGAACCGTCAAAGGAGATACGAGAGTTGTGAGGAGTTTTCGAGAGATAGGTAGAAATTGGGTCTTGGAGGCATTAAACTTAACAAGATTTTGTGTACCCCACTGAGATATCCTGTTCGAGTTTACTGTGGACGCTGTGTCAAGACGAGATGCAGATCGAGTGAGAGAAGAGGGAGCAGAATTGAAGGATGTGGAAGAGAGAGACTAGTTGAAAAAAGGGAGAAAAAGTGTAGGGGACGGGACAGATCCTTGAAGGACACCAGTGATGAAGGAGAAAAGAGGGGAGGCTGATCCATCAACAAGCTAGATATCAAGGAGCAAAGCGAGGGAAGAAGCCAAAAGAGGGGAGCTTAGAGATGAGACCCCGATGCCACACCCTGTCGAAAGCCATAGATATGTCAAGAGCAACTACATATGACTCCCCAAAATCTATCAGGGATGATGACCAGACATTAGTAAGATAGGAAAGAATATCAACACCGGATCTCGCCTTACGGAAACCATACTAGTGATCAGAGAGAAGGCTGTGATTTTCGAGGTGTTTAAGGATATGGGAGTTGACGTGAGATTCAAAGACTTTGGAAATGGTAGATGTCAAAGGAACAGAACAATAGTTAGAGGGGTCATAAAAGTCACCCTTCTTAGGGATGGGATGTATCAAAGCATGTTTCCAAGGAGAAAGGAAAAGTTTTGGTTTTTAAACACATGGAATAGACGAGCAAGCACAAGTGCAAGTTCAGAGGCACACACTTTCAGTACACGGAAATGGATGCCATCAGGGTCATAAGCCTTGCTTGTGTCTAGAGAAAGACGCGCTTTTTGGACAGTCCGAAAAGAGATTACAGGAAGAGTCATAGGACTAGTAAGAGGAGCATCGAAGGTGGACTTAGAGGAGAAACGGGAACCAACGAGAGTTGCTTTGTCAACGGGAGAGACAGCTATAGTACCTTCAGGACGGAAAAGTCAGGGAAAGGTAAAGCGACAGAAGTTGTTAGATACCCTTAGCTAAAGACCAGAAAGACCTATCCGTTGATGACGAGGAGAGGATGACGAGGAGAGGTTATCACACTTCCTTTGAATAAAGAAATGCTTCGCCTCAAGGATAACGCGTTTGCAGCGATTAAGGGCAGTAATAAATGCTGAATGGGAACTAGAGGTAGGAGAGTTTTTCCAAGCCCGATATGCCTGATCCCTTGCCTGAATGGTCTCAGAACAGGAACGGTTGAACCATGGATTGGATGACGAAGTAGTCTTGGAGAAAGAGAGGATAAATGCTTCCATTCCCGCAAGAATAACCTCTGCTATGCGTTTGGCAGAGACAGAAGCATCACCACATAAGAAATTGTAATTTACCCAGGGAAAGTCAGAAAAGAAGTTACGTAAGTTATTCCAGTCAGCTTTGTTCAGGCGCCAATATTTATGCTTAGAAGGGGCTGCTGGAAGGGGAGGTGCTGTTAGAATAGATACATTTATGAAAGTATGATCATATGAGCCAATTCGGGGCGAGATTATGTATTTAGAGCGAGATGGACTGGAGAGTGGTCACAGCGGTCAGGTATGTGGGTAGGGTGGGAGACAATTTGCTCTAAATCATTGAGAATGGAGAACGTGAGGGCTTCGATCCCTCCACCATCCGTAAGGGAGAATTTAACCATTCCCTATGGTGAACGTTGAAATCCCCGAGGTAAAGGATCTCGGCTTGCGGGTGAGAGGATGTCACAGTCTCATGACAGGAGTTTAGATTGTCGAAGAAGGATATAAGATTTGTAGAATAAGGAGAGCAACTGGCGAAACAGGGGACAAGTGTGGTAGTAAGGAGACACACTTTGAGCCACATAACATCAAAGTATGGAGACTCAAGGACCTTGAGGATTGCAACAGGTGTGTTTATGTTGGAGTGAGTGGAGATTATAGTTACATATGAAAAAGGGACTTGTGGAAACATCATTAAAAAAACTGTGTCTCAGACAGAAGTAAGATATTAGGAGAGGTACTAGACAGATGGTGTTCAACTGAGGAGAGGTTGCTAGAGAGATCACGAATGTTGGTATAGTGAATAGAAAAAGACGAAGGTCTCACAGGTGTGGCGGGTGTAGCCTTCATGCACACAGCCTTGAACTCTACTCTCCTCCTCCTCCTCCTCTTCGAACTCCTGTCATACACCTGGTGGTAAAAGTCTCTCCAGTTCCACCTGAGCCACATGCCATCCCCCCCCCACCCCTGCAGGAGAGTGTTGCCGGTCTGAGGCGAGGATCGGGCCGCCCGTCAGCCCACATCTGCCTCCTCCTCCGCCGCCCACATCCAGCACGTCACTTGTGTGTACAACACTGTACTCTATACGCACACCTTACGTTACATAGTTAGTGTTGGACTGTGAGATATCAACATCATCCACACACAAGCCCTGAGATGTTAGTATGATCGACACACAGGCCCGGAGATATCTACATCATGCAACACACAAATCCCTGAGATGTTAACATCATCCACATCCTGACCCTGAGATATGAACTTCATCCAACATACAAATCCTCACATTTTAACGTCATCCACACACAGACTTGATATGTTTACATCATCTAAACACACGGACTCTATGTTAACATCATCCACACACACGGACCCTGAGATGTTAACATCATCCACACACACGGACCCTGAGATGTTAACATCACCCACACACACGGACCCTGAGATGTTAATATCATCCACACACACGGACCCTGAGATATTAACATCATCCATACACACAGACCCTGAGATGTTAACATCATCCAACACACAGATCCTGAGATATTTACATCATCTACACACACGGACTCTGAGATATTAACATCATCCACATACACGGGTCCTGAGATGTTAACATCATCCACACACGGACCCTGAGATGTTAACATCATCCCAAACTCAGTCCAGGAGATGTTAACATCATCCACACACAAGGACCCTGAGATGTTAACATCATCCACACACACGGACCCTGATATGTTAACATCATCCACACACACGGACCCTGATATGTTAACATCTTCCTGCCACCCACATAACCCACCCATCTCCCTTCAGCCTAGCCAACCGGGGAATCTGACCGTCAATGTGGAGTCAACACGAAATCATTTGGCGTGATCTTGAGTCGTGATGGAGGGACGCTTTTACCGTGTGGCGTTTACCCTGCCGGAGGAAGGGGAAGGGGGGGAGGGGGGCACCGCCGCCAGAAGTATTGTGTCTTAAATCCCCAGCCTCCTCATCTCCCTCCCTCACCCCCACCACCCACCCCAGGCGGCCATATTGCCGCGAGATTAACCAAACAACTGACTATTTTTTTATGAACACGACGGTACGTTCTTTAAGCACGAGGAGCGTTACCTTCAACCACGACGTTTCGACCTTGAAGCACGACGGTACGACTCTTTAAGCAAGACGATAATTAACCTTAAGCGCGACCTTACGACCCTTAAGCACGACGTTACGACCCTTGGTTATGACGGCGTGACGTATGGCCTGACCGTCCTAGCTTATAAGGTTCATACCGTCGTCCTCAAGGATCGTGCCATTGTGCTCTATGAGCGTACCGTCGTGCTGAAGGGACGGGCCTTCGCGCTCAAAGGACGTACCGTCTTCCTCAGGGGGACGTACCGTCGTTCTCAGGGGTCGTACCGTCATGCTCAAGGGACTTACCGTAGTACTCAAGAGACGTACCGTCGTGCTTAAAAAGGACGTATCTTTGTGCTCAAGGGACATACCATCGTGCTTTAGGGAAGTACCGCTGTGCTCAATGGGCGTACCATCGTGTTCAAGGTACGTATTTTCATGTTCAAGGGCCGTAACTTCTTGCTGATGTATCGTACCGTGATGCTCAAGGGACGTACCGTCGTGTTCAAAGGATGGACAGTTGTGTTTAAGGATCGTACCGTCATGCTCAAGGGACTTACCGTCGTGCTCTGAGATAAGGTCTTGCTCAAGGGCCGTACCGTCGTGCTGAAAAGGGTTATGGGTATAGAGCCAGAAATCTTAACAAGCTGTGACTGTTGGATCGTCAAATCATTCATGCCTTCCCCGTACACTCAACACTACCCGTACCGTCCCCATACACTCAACGCCACCCCGCTACACTTCCTTATACACTCAGCACCACCCATACCCGTTCCCATACATAGAACAGACACCACCACTACGGTACCTTCGCCGTACACTGAATACCACTCATTGCATCCCCGTGCATTTAGCACCACCCAGCTCTAAATTCAGTCATGTCAAACAATAGCCAAGTGATATTTCACAACTCAAAATCTAATCCCGACAAAAACAGAGGGTGAGAAAACGGAATCGACTCGAAACAAAATCGTCAAAATGTAACAAGGCCAAGAAAAACCACAGAATAAAAATAAAAACCATAACCACGTTAAAAATCAGAATTCAATGAAAAAAAAACAATCACAACATGCGTAATTGGATCAAATGATAATTATGACAAAAATAACCAAGATCAAGCAACATCGAAGGCAAACACAATCGTCAAAACATAATCAAGTAGTATCCAAAATGTCATCCAGCAGGCCGTCAGGGTGGACGTCACAGGGCTGGAGGGGCGCGGCAACCACTCCCACGCGGGAAATTGACATCAATGGGAGGCTCTCCACTCCAATTGATGCAAAGGAACTTCTTGAAATGTGATAGACCGCGTCACACGGTACCGGAGGTCGGACACCCACGGGTTTCGGCCCAGGGAAAAGAGCTTTGTTGCAAAAAAAATATCATAATGCAGGTCATGGTTATTCAATATCTACATGAGAATACGTTGTGATGTTTACTCTGTGTAGTTGCAGAGGGGTTTAATAAACATATATAAGGGTGCAGTGGTTATGTTGGGTACAGACAAAAATATATAACCTAGGCTGTTCGTGTACACAATTTACAATAGAGGTGTACAGCTATGATGATAATGATAATAACAAATGTAATAATGGTGACAGGTCATTGAATTAACGAGAGCCTATGCTGAAAATAGGAAAAACAATATTAAAGGCTTCAGTATTTTCAGGCGAATAATGTGTCTCCCTCCGCAGTTACACTTAACTATCATGGTCGCCACGGAGGGAAAACAACTCCAGACGCATCTTCGCCACACCATCGGCATTTTATCTACACCTTCGACGCCACTGGCCGTTAACCTGACTCTTTGTTACTATTTAAGTCAAAGACCATCTTTACAGCAATCTTATCTTCATGACAACATTGTATCTTGACCAGCAACCTCATCCTGATTTAGTGAAGACGCGTGAGACTTGACCTGTAAGGTCATTGCATCTTCATTAAACGTAGGCATTTAACTTAACCCAAAAGAGTCGGTTAAAGACCACCTTCACTACATCCTCGTCAAATGTACACACGATACCACCGGTCTTTGGCCACCCATACACATCAGGTCAAAGGCCCTAGTTTAACTGAAGATGAGTTTGACCTCAACCGTAACAAAAAAATGTCCCAGTGGCTAGTGAATTGGGAGGCAAGAGTTTAGAGAGGGGAATGGTAGTGATGTATATGGTCATAAGTAAGGCAAGAGAGTGGCAGGAAGCGGTAGTGATGTGTGTGGAAAGAGAGGCAGAGTGTTTACTAATTTTTATATGGATCGAAAGACAGGAAAATATGGCCGATAGCATCCATAAGAAAAGATAACACTGGTAATCTAGCTATTTCGAAGTCTTGGCTATAAGTCTGCAAGCCAACTAACAGATACATCTAGAACAACCTGTCGTCTATTTCACGAAATTCAGTATTTTCAGTAACAAAGCAAGTGAACGATGAAGTGGGCAAGTAAGTTGGGATGATAAAAAGAATAATCCTCAACTGAAGGATACTCTCACAAACAAAATAATTCTGAAAAAGAATAACTGGGGGAGCAGGTGAATGGGCGGTATGTTGGGAAATCGTCCTCTTCCTACTTTCGCAGTAAAAAAAAACATCAATTTCGCTCATCAGATTCGATGAGTCTTGATCTTTACAAGTACTTTCCTTCTTCAGCAAAATTCGACGAATCTAACTGTAAAGTGAGAGGAAGACATATACATTAATCATCAAAATACCTGTTGACCCAATCGTGCAGATTAGTCAGCAAAAGAATCAGTGAGATTATGAAACATGAGAATAATGACCAAGGAATATCTAGCAGATATTCCTTGCTAGTGGCCTTCCTCCTCAAGTAACGCGAATGGGGATTTCGCATGCATATAATCTGCCTCCCAGAAGTGTATGCTGCTCAGAGTTAATTATAAAGAAATGACCATGGGCGGAAAGACTTGAGGGACAATTGGACAATTGCTGAGCTTTTGGTTGCTAAAGGTCAGTTGCGTATGAGTAGGTATGCTGGGTATGAAGGCTCATGAAGAGCGCATCTACGACTAGTATCAATGTTTTCATCATCCTGCCAAGGGGGTGTTACCACAGCCAATTTTTTTTTAAGGCAAAAGTATTTGACAGCTTCAAAAAGCACTATTCTTCATTCATCTGCATATTTAATATTAGAAATGATCTCATATAAAGTTTTCTAAACAAGATTATAGTCATCTATGTTTTGATATTTATCTCTTATGATATTGTAACTTGCGTTTTAATCTTCTCTTTTTTGTGTCATTCTAGGATGAGTGCCAAACCAACCTCGCTATTATGTAATAGGAATTACGACAGCTTGATTGCAATATGAATTCAAAGATATCGTGCTCGAACCGTGATTTGCACACAGTGCGTACATGATATACCAGTCTGTAGAGACCGCAGGTAAAAATTCGTGCAAAACATAAGAGTTATTGCATTAATAAATATTTTAAAGGGAATTAGTCTCAGGGTTTTCTCAGCGATTCATAGACGAATAACCCAAACAAGATATAAAGAATTACGACAGCCGATGAAAACAAAGTAATACAGGTTTTATTAACTAAAGGCATTTAGTAGAGTCTTGATGCCTGAATCCCTTCCCTTGCTATCAAAGTTATCGTCTACATTTCTCATGTTATTGTTTCCGTCTTGCGTGACGCATCCATGTTCAACATACAGTGTTATCCTGAAACTTTCTAAATGAAGTGTTTATAGCTAATGCCAGTGAATGAGCTGGAGTTAACGTTAGAGAGATGTGAGGACTTGCTGAAACGCTCTGATCCGTGAAATGGCGGAAGTGTTCGCGACGAGCGAGGACCCCTTGGCTGGGATGTCAACAACAACAGGAGGGAGCCTCACCACTACTACTACCACCAGCACCACAACTACCACCACTCTTGCCTCTACCACAATCACCACCACTGCATTCCCTCCTGATAACGTCACTACCGCACAGCCACCACTCGAAGAGGATGGCATTTGCAAATTAATTCTTTACAAAGAGATTGGGGAATCAAGGTAACTGATTAACTTGGACTGAGAATTGTTGTTTGTTGTTTTAACCTGTGCAGCATACTGTGTGAAAGTCTATTTATTATAGCTCCAAGTCGTTATTAGTTTTTGATCACAAGTGATTTGGTATTGCAGTGCAAGTTTTTTGTTTAGTGAATTCAGTAGCTAACAGTTGTGGAGCAGAATTTTTAGCATCGTATTTTATTGAAGAAATTTACATAAGGTGATAATATTGATGGTTATGTTTATTAGAGAAAGTTGATATGAATGTAAAAGTAGTTAGTACCCTTATGGAAAATCAATAGAATGTATAAAATCTCATTTAGTATCTATTTAAAGATAATAGAATCCGTGAAAATTTACCTAATAGCAAAAATAATAGAAAATGTAAGAATTAGGTATGTTTGCTACTTGGGATCATTTAGCAGTCTTCTGCGTTGTCTTCACTATTTCTGATATACAACGAACATATCTTTTTATATTCTTTAATAAATTAAAATGCTTGAACTAATGCTTTGCAATTCTTAATGTATTACCTTAACAGTACACGTGAAGTGCAAAAGTGAAGTTTGTGAGCTTAAGTCAAAGGTAATAGCAGAGCCGAGCTCAGCTAGATATTTACTGGTACATTTCAGTTTTAGCTATAGCTGCTTGAACTCTTTATGATCGTAAGCAGCAAACATTATGCCTATGAGTACTATTTATGTGTTATGGGGAGAGAGTTTTACACTCATGTTGCCCCGTCACGTAACCTTTTATATATGTGCCATGTCTTTACTAATAGGTACACACACACTCACACACACACACACCCCTTGCCTATGAATGTTATTCAGTCTTTAGACAAAGAATCTACTCCTCCACCCATCATTATTTATCTACATCATTAATATAGTGTGGACTTCAATGTTTTTTGAAAAGTTGAGTTGGTGACAAGGAAAAAATAGACTCCTTGTTTCACACTCCTAATCAGTTTTTGGTTAATGAAGTTTATGTGTCACCTGAATCACATAAGCATATCATCCTTTGTTGAATTTGAAGGGCTCAAACTTGAAGGTAAATTCGTACTTAAAGGAAGTTGAAGAGCACATATTCTGGTCATGAACATATGAGAGATTAAGAGTATTGATCAAGAGCAACACATTGAATTATTAATAAAGAGGAGAAGTAGGTAGCAGACACAGCAGAAATTTGAGGAACATGTCTGTTGATGGAAAAAGGAGTGCAAGGACCATCATCATTTAGTGTCTGTAGAAACGCTGTCTATCCCCCTATATATTTCCAAAGGCCATGCATGGCTAAGGTTTATTGTGGGTACAAGCATGTAACGCTGTCAGGGTGAAATCATTTTACATCTGGTCGCTGAGACTAGCGTTTCTAACATTGTGAGCACTTGCTGCCTGCCTCATTGTGTCTCAGCTACCTAGAGAGAACAATGTTCTTTCTTTACTTTTCTAGGCTGCTACTTTATTTGGGGAATTTCTCTTTTGAGTGCTGTATTTCTTTGACTTATGCTTCAATTTGGTTGGATTTTACCTTTGAAGGAGGAGAAAGCTTGAATTCTCACCTGGAATCAAGAAAATGTGAGATTTCTAGGAGCACTGGGCACTCAGAATGCACGATCTGGCAGCTAGTTTGTGCAACATCTTATCAGTGCCTCACCTCATTCAGGGGATCAAGACCCTGTGAACCCAAAACATGGACCTATAACATGACAGGAACCTTGCCAGTTCCATGCCCAGATGTCCAGATGATAATCAAGGCCAAAGGAGAGATAACAGTACTAAAATGTGTGACATCGCCTTCTAAAATGTGCTGGGGAGGCAGACAAGGTTTTTAGCAGACACTGTACGGTAGAGAAGCGATTAGAAAGAAAACTGGAAGTGAATTTACAGAGAAATGTATGGAAAACTGTAGGACAGAAGAACAGAAAATGGAAACTTATGTAAGTCTGTATTAAAAGGTTTGTAAATATTGTCATTTTTAAGATTCCCAAAAGGTCTATGTAACTTTTACCCATTAATGTACCATATACATTGATTTATGGAATATAGCCTTATGCTGATAAGATGAAATGTCACTGACCTTTGTTTACCATTACAGGGTACGTGTCTGGGACCTCTTGCTTCTCCTACCAACACTTTTGTTTCTTATTGGTCTTCTTGTAAAGATCAATAGTGCAAGACTGAAGTTACGTGCTGTTCATAGTCCCATCTATGCCACGTTTTATGGCCTCGTAAGTCAGTTGTGTTTGTTTGTATATGTGATGTTTAAACAAATATATTTAATGTTATATTGCTGCATTTTTTCTTTTCCAAAAAGTTGTAAGAAAGGTAATTGTATTTTGGTTACATTAGAAGTAGCATAAGGTGTACTGTATGTGTTTGGAAAGAACTGATGTGTTGAAAAAGTAGAAGAAAATTTTGTGAGTAGTAGTAGGTGCGAAAGACAACATTCTACTAAGATGGTAGGAGGGCACTTCTTCACAAGGGATATCTTAGAAATCCTCAAAAATGTGTTATTTGTAATTTTCATATGGAGAAGGTACTGCTTGAGCCATTCTGCTATGTAACCAGGAAAAAGCCTTTAAAAGGTGGACTGAGATAAACATTATGAGTGTGTCTTTAAATTTACATGGTAGAAAATTCAATGTGGGTATGGAAAAATTAGTGGGAAGTGAGGTAGAATTGAAGCTATTTCATTACAACATGTAATTTTGAAATTGTTGCCTTCTCTGTTTAAGGCTTTGTATTATTCGTCAGAATGTGGCTTATTATGTATACCTCAAAAGATTAATCATGTGACATACTGTGAAAATTTAAGGTTACTGAGATAAATCTCTTTCCCTACAGATATGGCTTAACACATTGATATCTGTGGCAAGATGTGTTGTGTCTATGACTGTTAATGCAGCTACACCCTCTGGAGATGTGGCCAATAAGTTACTGTATGTTATAGTACGTTTCTTCTTGCTGGCCACTGAGATGAGTGTTGTAGTTTTTGCTATATTTTTTGGTAAGTAGACTGGAAGATAATTTAAAATTTTGATAGCAATTTTGTATTCAAATTTTTTACCAGTAGAATTTGTTGGTGCACACAGAATGTCATCCTGTTTGTTTAGATTGCCTGTAATTATTTCTCATTTACTAAGGAACAGAACAGTGTATTTGTGACTGGTAATCTACATATGTTATATTTATATGAATACACTGGTAATCTACATATGTTATATTTATATGAATACTAAAGTTATTCATCTAAAATTTCACTGGTACTAGAATGAGCATAACCTTTAATTTTGCTTCCTGGCCCAGGAGTCCTTTCTGTCTTTATATTAAAACCCAAGGACCCCTTTTATATTGTTTTTGTTGCCTTTAAGGCTGTACTTCATGCAGAAGCAGGGTAATGATGGATTCCCTTTTGCTGTATCAGTTGGTTTGGAAAGAGAAGCATAGCATAAGTGTAAAGAAATAATTGACATAAAGAGTGGCTTTTGCAGAATTAAGTAAGAAGGAGAGAGGCCTTGTACAGATGATAGGTAAAGAGCTCGAATACTTGGCCCCCCCAAAAAAAAAATCTAAAATCCACCTTACACGTGCCATATACTCGATCTTCTCAAACTTACATTTTGTGTGAAAAGTGTAATCTTTCTACATATATTCATATTATTCATAACCAGCACTTGGTTCCCATCTGGTAAAGTTCCTGAGATCAGCCTTTGTAGGGACTGGAGAAAAACAGCCAAAAGCAACATTATTCTTTTAATATAACATAAATTCCTTCAGCATGATGCTATTCATACGTATAGAATATTGACATTTTCTTATGCCTCAAAATATGATGAAAATGTATGCATTGCCATAACATTTGAGGTAGAATCTCTCACAGCAAAACTACAAAGAGAACCTTCTACATTTACTATAGAACTATGTACTATTTTGGCTGAACTTACCTGAATCAAACAATCTCCTTAAAAAGATTTAGTTTTACAGTGCATTCTAGGCCACATCATACTATACTCCAATGGATCTTATGGACCATATTGTTTTAGAGGTTAAAATTACTGACAGTAATGCATGCACAGGCTACCTGGGGCAGCACATGCAGTGGTTCAAATCCTGGCCATGGCAGTCAGTCCACAGCTCAACAAACCGTTCATCCTTCCTTCAGGGATGGTTGATATACTAGGTACCTGGCTAAGGTTAGGGTATATGTGTGTAGCATAAATGAGACAACCATGCTTAGGGCATTCACTTGCCCATACCATCTCGGCAATCTTGATAAAGGAAAGTTCAAAATATCCAACACTGGATTGTAGTAATCTGTTCAAAGCACAAGAGTGTAGAATTTTGCTGTTGTCCAGGACATGCTGGTATTAATGGTAATGAAAAAGAAGATAATGAGGCTAAAGCAGTTACATCCAGCAGTCTATGTATTTGAGTAATACATTACAATAATTTGTTTCCATGCTAGTAATAGTTTTCCTTACACATTGGTTAGTTAGTCCAGGTTTGGAATGAATCTCCGTATCATTAAGGATTGCTGTAAAGTGGCTAAAGTTAAATAAAACATAGCTGTCATTCGTCTAAAGTAGACTTATAGTATGTTTTGATTCATCTCTATATATGATTCCACATATTATATATAGGTGAGGTTATGATGGTTCACGTTCTTATGTTGAAATATGTAACACCTGCAGGCCATTTGGACAACAAAACTAGTATTAGGCGAGTGCTTGTTGTAACATCCATGATTGCTATGCCATACTCTGTGGTACAAGGGGCCTTGGAGGTGATAACCCCGGATCATGATTTTGATGTCCCAAGCAAGGACTATGAACTATTTGGTCATGGTGGCTCCCTCTTCTGGCTCATATCTTCTATTATCTTTACACTGGTAAGTCATAACATATAACGTACATCTACACTGGTAAGTCATAACATATAACGTACATCTGCTGTTACTTAACTTCATGATTCAGTTTCCAGGCTTGCTGGATTACTCTTCTTGAAATGTCATTCCTCTTGCTTTTGGTTTGTCTGTAGTTTTATGCTCCATGATTATTTTGTTTTACAAATGCTAGCTTATAACCATGTCTCATTGTACATTACCATTTATGGAGAAATGGATGTCTGATGAGATAGAGAGTGAGACCACCAGTTCTGATATGGATATTAAATAATTCCAGGCACACAAGTCAAGACATTAGGACTTTCCTTGGGAAGTGATTTTGTACAACATCCTCCTTAATTAGTGGCTTATTGATATTTGTTGCCTAATTTTAATTCATACCAACTAAGATACAAGTATTGAAGTCAACTCTGTGAACTGTGAACATAGTGACTCTAGAAAACAGGTGGTATATGCAAAACCCTTTCAGTATACCTTGGTCTACGCCTGTTTTTATTTTTTTCTGTTTATATATCTCATGCATATTTTCTTCTTCCAACATATCTTTCCCCAACCTCTGTGTTTACTCCTCATATCATTTAGTTGCTCCTTTATATTCATTTCCTCTCCTCATGGTGTACCCTGCAAGAATTCTGGTATTAGTATGGAATATCTGGTTAGAATTGCTTCATGACCTCATCAGAGTGGTGACAGAACCCTATTTTGCCTCTCTTCTAAGTCAAATAAATGAAATGGCCTCTGCTCAATGACTCTGTTAGCTGGTTGGTGACTTCCCTTCGGAAACTCACCAGCCGTTTAATCTCCAGAATCAGAATACTCACTTATTCTTGGGATCTCTTCTTTATACACCTGTGTGTCAGCTGTTCCTGTCAGCCACTTAGTGTTAAGATCACCATTCCTTTTTATTCATTCCATTTTTTGTCTTTTGTTAAAGAAGGAAGGGGAGTAGGTGAAGAATGGGAGGTGTTTGGGGAAACCATGCTGGCAGTTGTAAGAGAAATGTGTTGCATGTGGAAGGTGGGAGGTTGGCATGTGAGGTAGGGTAGTGAATGGTGGGAATATGTATGGTTATTACTTATAGGTAAGGAGTGTGAGTGTTTAGGAAATGTACAAGAGTTAGCAGCAAAAGTTCAAGAGGCAGATGCTGAGGCTGAAAAAGAGTTTGAATAAGAGTTGGGGTGAGCAGGTATCAGCAAACTTTCAGGGAGAATGATAAAATGTTTTAAGAGGAAGTTAATTGTGAGAGGAAAACATGAAAACAATTGGAAAAGGCAAGCAGGTAGAAAAAGAAATCTTGTGTTTTGGGGAAAGCACTGTGCTTTTGGATTTACTATCCTAGAGCACATTGCTTTTTAGATATTAATTCATGCCTCTGAATATGTATTTTGGAAACCATAACACTTTTTACCTCTTGCATCAACCTGCATGTTACTTATTGCCCTGTCCATAACTGATGACTTCTAGAATACAGTATTCCTCTCAGACATTACTGCTTTCACTCATCTGTAATAAGGCAGTCTCTTCTATAAATAATGATATCAACATTGTATTAAAACTTGTTTTTGATATATAATTGTTATTGCTTCTCATCAGTTTTGTAGTACCTTAATAATGAAGCACAAAGATTTATTGTCAGTTGGTCTTTGTAAGTATAGTTAAATAATCACATGCATGATGTTGTACTCAAGGTTATCATTCCATCATTTTAAGGGTATAGCCTTCTGAAAGTGGGGCACAGCTTGCATATAGAATTTTGATTTTTGTCCATAAAGAGTGGGTAGATTTTTTTTCCTTAAAGTAATGACTTAGATGTCTCATGATCATTTGCAGATCTACTCCTTCATCTTGGTGTTAAGACTTGATTGCTTGAGGAAGCGCTTCCTGTTTCTCCTGTGGATGCCAAGTAAGTATTGATTGCTACAATAGCAGAATGGAGATAATTGTTTTACATACTTTTTTTTTAACAATTACTTCTTCCAACTAGTGAGTTAGCATCAAGAACAGACAAGTAGCAACCTCATTAGCACATATCCATTTTCAAACTGTTATGTATAATGTACCATTCACAGCCAAATGCCACAGACTCTTTCATGTTTTACTTTGACTGTCATATACCCTGGTCCAGCCCATTGACTGCACATTACCTCCCATATACCTCTTTAATCCCATTCATTCTATCCTGTGGTCCTCTAGTATTCCTGGTTACTGGAATTCTGTTTACTCAAGGAACCTTGTATTTTGCTTGCATAGAAATGTACAGTACACATCCCTTTCTTTCTCTGTGAAGGTATTTTTCTTCCATAAAATTTCAAGGAAAGTAGCAAAACATAACTATTTTTTTGTGTATGTATACTCATTATATTTGCTTGCTTATGTCTGTAATTTCTTCATTAGTTTGTATTTATTCTATTTCCCTTTATCTCTTGTGTTTTATGTCATTTACATCTGATTAACATATTTTTTTTTCTTTATTTCAGTGAAGCGAGCATTCTATGTGTACCTGGCATTCCTTGCTGGATTGAACCTGATCCAAAGTATTGGCAGTGGTCTTTACCATGTCCACATAGCAGCAGGACTTTGCCTAGTCAATGCCACTACTTGGACTTACTTTTCTCTCCTCACCCCATTCATCTACTATACTTTTATATCAGAATTCTTTGGGTAAGTTAAGATGTCTCAAATTATAATTGAAATCACTCTGCAGGATTTTTAAGTAAAGTCATATGCATTGCTGTTTGATATTGAATACTTGCAGGTTGAGAGATGTTGGTTGCCATCATCTCAGGGGAAAATTTTGTGTTTGTTCCTTGATATTGAATGAAAAAAAAGGGGGTATATGATGTGTAGATACATTAAAATATACAAAGACTTTTGCCAACCATATGAAGAATGGTCTCATTTCTTCACATCCACTCTAGTGACCTTGTATAATGCTCAAAACCAGAGCCTCCTATCCACAGCTAAGCCCCACAGACCTTTATTGGGTTCCCATTACCACTTTATGTACCCTGGTTCAGCCATAGTAATGTATCCCCCTGTGTGCCACATCTCATCATTATTGTTAGTGTCCCCCCCCCCCCAACACACACACACACACACACACACACACATACTATTGTTTCCTGCATAAGCAACGTAGCATCCAGAACAGATGACTGAGCCTTCGGGGATAAAATATCCTTGTTTGGTTCTTTTCTTTGTTCCTTCATTTGAAAAGTAATTTGGAGGGGGGGGGGGGAGATTTCCAGACCCTGACTCCTGTCCCTTTTAATTGCAAGTCTTGTTATAAAAAGATCATTAAAATTGTATCTGATGCTATTGCTCAGTTTTCTTTTAGTTCTGTTGTTGCTGTACTTTATGTGTTGCTGTTAGTTTGTCATTCTCATTTCTGCATCTGTGATGACATTCTTGTCAGATTGATTAGATAGCTCATTATCATTATATATTTTTGTACCGAATACCAATTTATATGGATCCATTAGCATCATACATATTCTTTTGGGGAAATTTTCTTACTTTTCTCCTAACTTGAATAGTCCAATTTATGTTCTTTTATCTTTGTTTTGTTCACGTAGGAGAATGATAATTTTGGACTCTAAACCTTGTTATTAATACCTTTCTCTTCATTCGAGCATTGTTCTCTTCCCTGTGCTCTCATTATTTCCAGATTAACATTCCTACTTTACTCTTCAAGCTCTTTAATCCTTCCTTTATTACTGTTCTCTTTTTCTTTTTCCATTATCTTCATATGTTCATCCAGATTTTGCGCTTTGTATATTTGTTTTCCTTCTGTCATACTTTCTACTTTGTGGTACAGAGGCTTTAGTTATTTCTTTGATCTTTTCATGAAATGTTTTTTTATCATCTTCGTCTTTGTCTTGAAAGATATCTTTCAAGTTTATTTCTTCAGCCAAATTATTTCTCTCTTTCCAGTGTGTTTTTTCATTGCGAAAATTTTATGGGGAGACTGAGGAAAGGTGTAAGGATGAAGTGAATGGAGGCTTTGGGTATTAGGGCCTAATCATTTAAGAGGGAGAGAGGCATTTGTTGGATGGAAGGAATTAAAGGTATGTGGTACATGTAGGGTAATATGTTTTTGATGGGCTAAACCAAATTCATATGAAGCTGTTTAGGTAAATCATTGAGTTGTATGTGGAGCTTGGCTGTGGATGGCAGACTCTGGATTACATACTTACTTCCTACCTCAGGAGCCCCTTCTATTTCTAATGGACTCCGACAGTATTCAGGAAGCCAGCAATATCCTCCATGTTGGACAGTAGGTCATAAAGTTTGGTATTTCTCTGTGTTTGGAAGAGTGCATGGCAATTGATCAGAAAGTGTTTAGTGTTTTGATTGGCATATTTGTTTTGTGGGTGTGAAAGGTCTTTGGATGTGATGAATTGGTATTTGTAATAATGTAAGGATTGTTGATGTTCAGTGTTAACAGGATAGTGTAACCTGTGTTTGTCTGGGGACTGTGATTTCAGATGGGTATATATCTTGTAAGGTTGTATTTAAAACTGAGGTGAGAGGATGATGATTTAGTGCTTGTCAGGTCATTTCAGTGTGTATGTCTCTTGTCAGTGTTGTTAGTTGGGGGTGGGGGGATCTGTGATTAGAGTTGAAATGTAAGGCAAGAGTAAGCTTTTTATTTCTACTTTGGGGTTGGTGGGTAGTTATGTAGTGGTTTAGATGGGAAGGGTCAAGTGCTGATGCTAAGAACTGAGTGCTAAATATGTCAAGATGGGACTGTATTTAAAAGGATAAGGGACTGTATTTGTGAGGATATTTGTTTCATTATGTTGTTGTAGAATGTTTGTGTTTGTCAGGCTGCCAGTGATTGTTGTTAGTGCTCTGTTTTGTGTGGTTTGCTGCTTTCTTTTCCACCCATTGAGAGGGTGGAAAACCAAGCAAGTGAGGCATAGTTATGATGGAGTTGATGAATTGTTCTTAAAAGATGCTAAGGGATGCTTTTTCCTGTTCAAATTTGGTCCCGGTTAGTGTTCTGATGGCATTTGATTTGTAAGGTGCTTTTGTGAATTGTGGAGTAGTCAGTGGAGCTTGGCTATGGGTGGCAGACTCTGGTTTCAGTGCATTGTACTGAAAAGGACAATTTGGTTGACCATTCGCATCAAGACTGCAGTGAAGATTAGTTTTTCAAGGTGAAGATGTGTTCATGGAAGGTAAAAAAGATACTAAAGACTGGATGTGTGTAAATGAGGTCATTGTTTTTCCTTACCTGATAGTACCTCACAAAAGCAAGAAAGGAATTTAGACATGTAGAATTTATTATATATATATATATATATATATATATATATATATATATATATATATATATATATATATATTTTTTTTTTTT